>JASDQU010099894.1:180988-191224 GCA_032191745.1 Picea mariana | reverse complement strand
TTTTCTTTTTACATATTCATGATCGATTTCTTATTAATATTACATCAAATGCAATTGAAAAAAACAAAATGTCAATGAATACATAAACAAAAGCGAAAACGAGGTGTTGTTATCATCACAATAGGGATTTAAATATATTAATAATAAGTTGCTTGTGCTTTTGGATAAAGAACCTCACACTCATTGCTTCTTTTCGCCGAAAAAGAATTCCAGAGGGTGGGGGCGATTAAAAATATACGCTTAAAAATATAAAAAGAAATTTGCGGGTAGAGGATTCTACTTCATCGAAGGGAGTTCTGTCATCGAGTTACAGACGGGAAACTTCGTGTCAGCTGATATCTATTGACATTATTTAAATTCTTAATATAGCGGAGCCGGAACTGCGTCAGGGTCTCTCTAAATTTTTCCTTTTGTCTGGACAATGGAGGATAGCCAGGAGCCAGATCTCTCGACAATCATTCGCCTTGACATTGGTAGGATTTCTTTCAGCTTATCAAATTGAACTTTCTGTTATGAAAATTACGCTATTTAGTCTTCAAATCAATGACAATTATGGGAAAATAACATAACAATGGAAAGCGACTGATCCTTTGATGATCCTTTGATGATCCGGTAGAGTGGATTTTATTTTATTTTGCGAACCTCAATACCGGATTTATGTTTATTTTGCTTCTTAAAACTGTATTTTGTGCTCACTTTAGCTTCCTTCTCATGGAATTCAATACACATATATTCAATACAATATATGGAAGATTTGGTGGGAATGGTTTTATTTAGCTTCAATTATAAAGCAGTGCATCGAGCCAAAATATTTACAACAAGGTTGGGATAAATTAAGTACCCTTGTTGCCAATACCTACTGTCTCTTAAGCTGCTTTGATATGAAGGTGCATGTCTTAAGCTGCTTTGATATGAAGGTGCATGTTGTCAGAAACCTCTTCACAACACCTGCGGATTACATAGATAGCCTTTGTGACCCCCGGAGTCTTATTATGTTTTGGGTTTGGGAAAACAGGAACTGAGGTGGGTTGTGTGCCAAAGTTCAGAGGGTTTTGATGCCATGGATTCGCTGCTGCAGGAATGTTTGCATTTTGTCGAACTCTTATGGTACTTATTTTAAGTTTACAGGGTGGTAAAATTGTCAATTCTTGAATTCAGGATCAATAGGATCAATAGGCAGGGCAGGGGGAGGGAATTGTAAGGCATATGCTACTTTCTGCAAAGTCGTTTCTCCACCAATGCCTGACTGTAGAAGTAGCAGTATATTTCAATGTTTTACCAAGTCTCCATGACGGGGGATGTGGGTGCGAGGCGACGCACATGGGGATGTGTGAAAGTATTTCCAAATTTTAAGGATTTTGGGGAAATGGGCAATAGACAACGTTACATATATAATATAAAAAATATAAAAATATAAAATATAAAATTTTAAAAATAAAAGTAATAATGTTAAAATCTCAACAATAACAATTCAATGTTCATCCCATGCATCCGTCCATCTCCTCCGTGGAGTCATTTTTTAAAATTTTATTGTGTTTTAATTATTTAGCTTTTAAAATTTAGAAAATTAATTTTGTTTTAACTTTTATCCTTTTTTAATACATATTTGTTTTTTAATTTTTGCTTTCTTAAATTAAAATTTCTGTTTTTAAGCCTTATTAGGCAAAAAAAAGTCGAGGGGACGCCCAAGAGTCCCCCTTTCGGGGAGACTCATCCCCCACCTTGTGGAGTCGCGTCTCCTTGCATCTCCCCAAAAAGGGGACGTGGGGAAACATCCCCCCAGGAGTCCCCCCGTCCCGAGGACGTGGGAAACATGGGGGACACGACCCCCACCCTGGGGGACGCGTCCACGTGGAACATTGATATATATATATATATATATATAACAACCCACCTTCAACAATACATTTAAGTAAGAATGAGGGTGTTGGTACAGTGCCATGACAATACACCATGCCGGGTAGGAGCATGCCTGGCAGGATTTGAACCATAGCCCAACACACACACACACACACATATACATTATCCTTCCTGCCTTGCCTATTGATCCTAATTCATGAATTGACTCTTTCCCTCTCTCTCTCTCTCTATATATATATAGCAACGACATCTAACATTTAAGTAAGGATGAGGGTGCTAGTACACACCATGGCAATACACCATGCAGGGGAGAAACATGCTTACCATGATTTGAACCACACACACACACACATATATACAATACTGACCTCCTTATTGATCCTAATTCATGAATTGACTATATATATGTATTGAGAATCGAGATCCATCTCATATATCCATCTCATCCTCATCATCTCCATTTCATCCTCATTCTCATCAACAAAAATAGAACAAGATGCTTGTTCAACAGAATGAGAATGTGGATTGGAAAAAGATGCAACTCCACTTCCACTTGCATCACCACCAATGTCAAGAGCAGCAGGAGAAAGTTCCAAGTCTACGCATTTTGCACCCACATCCTAGTCTCTATGAGGCCCACTTGTATATTCTTCAACCCTACAAGACACAAAGTGTATGTTTGAATGCACAAAATACAAGATCTTTAACCTTCTGCGATCCCAAATTGTTGTGCTTCTCAAAATGAATGAAACCATGGGTGCTCCAATTCCTTCCCGCTGATAAAGAGCTTGCCCCTTGTGATAGAATACAAGTGGCAAGGGTTTGCAAATATACATCATTTACCCCATGACAAGTCCGCCATTTAATTGGGTTCATGCTCCTTCTCTCATCCAAAGATGATATGTTTGCAAAATTCTCTAATCCAGTAGCAAAACAAACAAATTCTTCCCTCACTTCAGTTTGTATAGAAGGAAATGACCTTTGGAAGGTTTTCTTCACTCCATTGGCCACCTCCTTGTCCTTATAGGGGGCCTTTCTCTCCCCATTGCTTTGAGCAATGAATTCTTCATCATAAAATGTTGGATTTAGAGCATGTTCTAAAATGTGCAATGGAGTGTTAAATCCATTCCACCTCGTAAGAATGATGGATCTCACAGGCTCTGCAAAATCAACATCAACAAAAAGAAGAGTGGGAGCTTCCTATGTAATAATTTCCATGGTTTTGTCAACCATCATAAATCTCTCCTAAGAAAGGTTTGTGTGTCTACATCTCGAAGAAGTTCAAATGTAGGTAACGTGAACTTGAGCAAGATCTTCCTCCACCAATTCTCATCAATCAATACCCTCCACACCATACTTCCCCTCTCTGAATCTACCTGTCTTCACTCACCCAAAGTCACACCCACCACCATACTCATAAATACAGGTTTGACCTCAACAAATGGGCACAACATGATGAAGTTTGAGGCATGTTTTGTCTCAACAACTTTGAGCAACTCCAATTTGGAGTATTCTCGATATATTGCTTGAGATTGGTGGTGGTTGGTGATGAATTTTATGATCACCACGACCACGATCGGACAGATGACATACTTTGCATCGAGGAGAGTGATCCAGAATTAGTAGGGCTTCACCGGGTGTCTGACGATGCATTGGGGCCTCTCATAGCTTATGGACGACATCTTTTACACTTAGGGGAATCTCAGGAGTTGTTGATTTTGAACGGGCTCCTAGGTTTCCCAAATTCTTGCTTCTTCACGTGTTGGCCCCATGGAGGAGGTGTGAGTGTTGTGGATTATGTCCTATCTAGCCATAACTTACTCCCCTTTATTCATCACTTCTATATTTCCCCCATCCCCCTTGCAGGCCATGCTCTTCTCTCTTCGAGTTGATAACCCTCCCCCCCACATCCCCTCCCCAGGGCCCACCCCACACTTTTTTCCACTTTGACGAGGGGGACCTGGACACCTTTTCTACCCACCTTCGATAGATGCTCCCCTTTGAGACCCAATTCTCCTTACTCGATGCCTCTACCAAATATGATTACCCCTCATCCATCATTTGGGATGCAACCCTCAAATCCTACTTGCACTCCACCCAATCCACTTCTACCTCCCCAAAACACAAATCCTGCCCTATGAACCAATGGTACGACAAGCACTGCAAGGCCCTCCATTGCCAACTTCGACATACATTCACCCATGCTTACTTGTTTCAAGCTTAGGAGTCTTATAACAACAAATACAACTAAGCTTAAAACTTTATCTAATTGCAACCAAGAGGTAGGATTCAAACCCTAAGGTGCAAGCACATTTGGGCCCTAGAAATCGTTCCTCCCTTCTTGTAGCTTCAATTAAGTCAAAGATCAAAAGTCTAGGGCTAAAATCCTAAAGTGTTAACACTTTAGGGCTTTAGGGTTCTAACCCTAGCAAGGATTCTTTCACAAACCTTGGACAAAAATCACCTTGTGAGAGGAAGAAGCGCTTATGTTCCTCTCTTAGGGTTTCACCAAGTAAGACATCTAGCATAAAATAACAAATTTACCATGAAACATTAATAGCATGAGAATAAATTGCAGAAAATTCACTTATTTCATCCAAGAAACCATGAGATAAAGCCCTAATTGCAGAAATTTCCATCCAAAATCAACAAAAACCATCCACAAGTGACCTTCCAAGCATAGCGCATGAGAGAAGAAGAGCTAGTAACCCTTAGAGGGTGAAAATTTCAGAAGTACTCTCACAAATGGTGAGAAAAGATGATGATAAAATGAATGTGAGGGTAGCATTCTTATATGAGGTTAACCCTAATAGATCTGTCCACATAATTTGTCAACTACAAAATAGAAATGGGGCCGACTCCTTAATTTGCCTGTAACATAATGCCAAAATACCAAAATACATTATAACACCCTAAAAAGGGTGATGTCATGTTTCAAATGTGAGACGTCAAGTTAGGAGAGGGTGACATCATGCCTCCAAAGGCCAAGTGGCATCCTCTGATTGTGAAAGAGTGTGAAGTGAGGTATGTCCTCACCCCAAGCCATGCCAATCATCTTTGTAACCAAACCATCCACCAAACCCTAGCGAAGAAGATGACGTCAAAGGCTAGAGGGTGACGTTAAGGGCCTCCAAAGGTCACGTCCAGGGTTGAGAGAGCTGCAATGATGTCTCTGAGTGATGTACAAAAGCCTGCTGCTGGAACGTCTTCCATCCTCTGTGCACAAAAACCGTGGGGTGCTTTGCCCAGCCTGTGGGCTTCCAACCCATTTGTGTGGCATAATGATCATAACTGCTCAAACCAATCCCATTTGTCCATCGTCCAAGGTTTTGAGAATGTGAGAGCCACTGTCTGAGGGTGGTGAGTCATTGGATGGTCCACTACTCTCCATCACACTTGCCAAAGTCTTGCAATAAAGGCACAACGTCCTGGGTACAATCCCAGGACATCCCTCAAAAACCATGTCAGGGTCATCCAAAACAAGCCAAAGTATAAAACATGGTTAGCCAATGTTCATAAGAAACATTAGTCCTTAAAACATGCAAAAAGCTGCAACTTAAGATATAAGCCATGTAAGATAATTCACCTCAGTATCCCCTTCAAGCATTACACCAGCCTAGGACCCCATGTTAGTTTCCAAGTTTAAGTATGGGAGGGTCTTCATCCAACCTTGTTAGGTGTGCCAGCTAGACAAGAAATAAAATAACCCAGGTAGAGGGATAGGTCCCGAGAGTGACAAGGGAAAGTAAAAACCCACCAAGAGTAAGTGTGAAAATGATATGGTTTAGGGCTTACTTCATGGCTTATGATGTTAATCCATCTCTATGAGCGCCTTTGTGGAGGGCGCACTTGCTCTTGAGATAACCCATATTTGCATGCCACCTTTTTCCAAACCCCTTTTTTTCTTTTTCTAGTCCATGCTTTCATTTATATTTACAAATTTGCGGGTCCCCTTTTGTAGGGTTTCAAGCTATAACATTACTTTTTTGGGACCGGGGTGATCACCGAAAGAGTAAAGCTCAAGTTGGGCCGGCTTTTGGTGGTCCTGCTTTGCTGTGTTCACTTTCTTTTCTAGCATCATTTTCTTATTCTTTTATAGTAGCTATGAAACAACCTCTGGGTCTTCAACCCCTCTTCTCATGAGAGAATGGACCATAGATGAAGTTACCCTTGGGAGGGCCCCCCAATATTACCCCTTTTCCCTGGGCGGTGACAATACAAGACTAGGGCACAAAAGATGACCACCAAGGTGAAACAAGGCAACTGACACAATTTCCCAAACAAGTGATCCATTATCCAACTTCGACCACAGATCCTCATCCACATGCCTGACAAATTAAGCAAAACACTTTGCATGAAAGAAGGACTAACATACCTCATGGTGACAATAGCTTACAATCTCCCATACTCTGGTTACTTGAATGTGATGAGCCTTGGTTGATTTGTGCTGGGAGGAAAATAGGGGGGTTGCTGGGCTGCCATCTGTGGACATGTTGATCATCATCATCGTGGTGTTGATCATGTTCTCCATTGCGGGCCTCGAGACATGATCTCCTCCAGTTACCCCTAGGCATGGGGTGGTAAAAGAGACCATGAGCAAACAAAACATCATTCAACTCAAGAACATCACCTGGTGGCATCTAGAAGGAAATGGAGACCAATCCTTTCACATGATAAGTGGTATCATCACCCAACTCCACATTCATTCCTCTCTCTTGCTTGTGAAACTTGTTGAAGAGTTATTTGTCCTAAGTCATATATCTTTGTTCTTCACTGTCCACATACCTCTTAACACTTGACATAATGTTGGTAGATAAAGAAGAGATCATCGAGAAGGTGGTCTTGAGCTTGGATGTTAACTCATCCACGTCAGTCACAATCTTTGCACTCCCTGCAATCTGTGTTGTTGCTTGGTCTTGTTAAAAATATTTAAAAAGTACATAGGCAAGTGTTTCTCATCACCTAGGCACCTAGGGGTGGGAAAATGCCTAATGTGGACCCTAGTCATTTAATTTATGAGATGTAAATTAAAAGGTGACTTTTTGAACTTAGGGAAAGTGGGCGAGTTAAGTGATTTAATCTCCACCACTCATCTTATTCTAATCTCAGCCATTGGATTAGATGACCTTTCACCTTCCCTCTCATTGAGTCGATTAGGGTAAGGAGGGCGCACCCATTGTTGGTTGTTGAATGAATTTTTGGAGAGCAAGAGGAAGAAGAGAAGTCGAGCTAGAGAAGAGAGGAAGTTGCTGAGCATTAGTACGCATTCCAAGGCAAGACACAACACGAAAATCGAGGCAGAGGGTACAACCAACAGACAGGCCGTATAGTACGAATTTTGGAGAGATCGTACAGGTGATAAAAGTACAGTTCGTATAGGAGGGAAGGTGCACGCATTTCGAGGCAGTTTGGCACATAAATCGAGGCACATTTATTGCTCGAAAATCTGTACAACAAACCCAGATTTGAGGGCATGATTTTCTAGACAGTCTGTACAACATTAATTGCTGTGACAACCGTACAGTGGTACAAATTTCGTGCACAAAAATCGAGGAGCTGATTTGGAGGTTGTTCAGAAGGAGATTTGGCTCATTTTTTCTGAGATAAGTTTGTCAAATTTTTGCTGTAATAGAAGAATTTCTTTGATCTTTGAAAATAATAAAAATTCCCTCTCTCACTGGTTTTTCCCTTGTGGGTTTTTCCAGGGTCAATGTTAGACTATAATTTTCTAAGTTATTGTGCTGCTGATAGAAATTTATTTCTACATTTAAAGATGTTCAGAATTCTCATGTTTCATTTCTGAGAATTGTTTATATGTTGAGTATTTGCTGCTGTTAACAATGAATTGTCTCAGTGAGACTTGAAACTGGGTGGGGTCTGAAAATTTACATGGTATCAGAGATGAGTTGAAGAAAAGTGCAGATTTAAATCAACAATACAGAGAGTGGGACAAAAGTTACTTCACCGGCCAGATTTTGAAATTTTTTATTTTCAGCTGAGAAGGGTCAATGGCTACAGGTTTAAGGGTTGAGGACAGACTTGATGGGGTGGTAAATTTTAGTGCTTGGATGGAGAGAATGATTTTGATTCTGCAGGAGAGTGAGTTATGGGACATTGTTGAGAACTCCACAACAAACCCAATAACAATACCTATAGATGCTACTCTTCTAGCAGCTTATAACAAGAAGAGTATCAACGCTAAAAGAATCATCCTTGATGCCACCAAGGACCATTTGATTCCTCATGTGACAGGGAAGACAAATGCCTATGAGATGTGGGAGTCCTTGACGAAGTTGTATCAAAGTACAAATGAGAACCGAAAGATGGTTTTAAGAGAGAAATTGAAAATAATTAGAATGATCGAGGCTGAAAATGTGGTCACATATCTTACTAGGTTGACACAGGTAAGAGATGAACTTGGTGCTGTTGGGGAGGCCATTTTTGACAGTGAACTTGGGAGGACAACATTGAATGGGGTGACCAAACAATGGGCTGTTTTTGTTGAGGGCATTGTGGCTAGGGAGAATCTTCCCAAGTGGGAACGTCTTTGGGATTACTTTGTTCAGGAGGAAACTCGGAGAGGTTATGTGCATGGCAGTTCATCTACTAGTAATGATGAGGAGAATGTGGCTCTTGCTACTAACAACAAGAAGAAGTTCAAAAGGGGTCCTAAGGGAGGAAACAAACCAAAGAGTGAAGGCAAGAAGGACATGAGCAAAGTCAAGTGCTTTGCATGTCACAAGTTTGGTCACTATGTGGGACAATGTCCTAATAAGAAGAAGCAGACAACAGCTTCAACAGAGGTGGAGGAGTTTTCCACCAGGTTCGACAAAGAGTTTTACTTAGTGGTGTGTCTTTCCATTAGAGCCACACATTCCAGTGTTTGGTATATTGATAGTGGTGCCTCCCTCCATATGACAAGTGTTCATGAGCATTTGACAGATCTTACATAGATTGGTGATCTTGAGGTAGTGCTTGGAGATGACCGGGTGGTCAAGGCAGTTGGTAGTGGGACAATATCATTTCAGAGGGAGTCTCAACCTCCCATGTTGTTGAGAGATGTCCTATATGTTCCTGGCTTGAAGAAGAACTTGAWTTCAGTTTCTACTATTGAGGAGAGGGGATATGAGGTGTTGTTCCGTGATGGACAGGTGCTCCTATTTCCCAAGGGGTCCAATATCACTTCGGCCAAAGTGATTGGAACTCAAGATGAGAAGTTGTACAAGCTCATGTTTCAGCCAACTAGTGCATTCTATCATACTACCAACAATAGTGATCTTTGTGAGCTATGGCATCGAAGGATGGCCCATTTGCATCATGGGGCTATGAGGATACTGAGGGAGATTGTGATTGGAGTGCCAGAGTTCAGTACAGAGCACTGGGAGTTGTGCAAGGGGTGTGCTTTGGGAAAGTACACCAAGACTGCTTTTCCAAGCAGTGACAACAGAGTAGCAGGTATACTTGATCTGATTCATTCTGATGTATGTGGTTCTATGTCTTCTGCACCTTTGAGTGGTTGTTTGTACTATGTCATATTCATTGATGACTTCTCAAAGAAGTCTTGGATTTTCTTCATGAAGACCAAAGGACATGTCTTCAATCGGTTCCAAGAATTCAAAGCTCTTGTGGAGAACCAGACTGGGAGGAAAATCAAAGTACCGAGTACAGATAATGGGGGTGAGTATACCTCCAAGGAGTTTAATGACTTCTGTGCAGGAGAGGGCATCGAGAGGGAGTTGATTGTTCCTTACAACCCACAACAGAATGGGGTTGTTGAGAGGAAGAACATGGCCATAGTTGGGGCTGCGAGAGCCATGTTGCATGATTAGGGGTTGCCACTCTTTCTTTGGGCTGAGGCATGTTACACTACAATTGTTAGAATATAGAAGATGGTGTGCTCGTTTTACCATTGACGATACCTTCGTCACCCAACCATAGGCCGAAGCCTCCCTCCGAGCACCTTAACCTTGACCTGAGAATTCCTCTGGAAGCAAACCCTAGGCTAGATAGCCAAACAACGAGTAGCACATCAATCCCCAAGGATAGCGCATCACAAAAGCTGATCAGATAGTCCCAAACCCTAGCCAAGAGATATTCAAGCCAATACTGAGATCTTGCTGCTGCTGCAGCTGCACCAGCTCTTCCTCCAAACCTGCGCACAAGACTGCAATTGCAGTGCACACTAAACTGCAGAACTGCAATTCTGAGATGCTACAAATGAGAACTGGCGCCCTGTATTTATAGTAATCCTGCCAGTTTTGCTGGGGCCGACTTCTCCTTTTGGGTATGTGTCTGTTCAGTATATTATTATTATTTCTGGCCGACTTCTACTCTTGGAGGCTAATAGCCTAATACAAATTATCTTCTTGAGCCGAC
>JASDQU010099894.1:123467-139131 GCA_032191745.1 Picea mariana | reverse complement strand
TGATGAGCCCATGGAGGGCGTAGTTTTTGATGTGCAGGACCATACCCGACGGACAGGTACCAGTGGACCGGTACACATGGGGATATGATTAGCTCGGACCTCCATGGGGCTGAAGAGCCCATCAGATGGTTGCTGGGATGGCAGAGACAGGGCAACGTTGTGATGAGCCATTGCATGAGAAGAAAGGACGTTCCACCAGGACACTTTGGTAGAGCCCGGCCTAGGGGGAATCACCCACTGCAGATGGAACGTTTTCCTTTGATGGACAGGAAGTCACCTGGGAGAGCCGGACGTTGTCTGGAGCGTGTGGCAGTGTGCCGAGGTCATTTGGCACATGTGGAAGCTTGGAGGAGCCCTAGAAGGGCCAACGTTTGGTGTCTGGATGTTGTATTTGCCCAAAAAGGGCCAACGTCTCCCTCAAAGGGGCTTGATGTCCCTCTTTTTGCTCATATTATGACATTTTCTAGCAGTTAATGTAAAAAACAGTGTAAATCTTATAGTCAGCCTTGTCAGCTGTTTTAATGACCTTAATTTTAATTCAAAGGTCATGGATTAGTATAAATAGAGGACGTTTCTCCTCATTTTAGACATAAGATAACTCACTCTCTTGTGAGAGATGAACTTTTAGTCTTTTGCTTGGTATCTTTGGTCTTGGAAGTGAGGCACAACTCTTATTGGAGGATTCTTCTTGGCATTTATGGTGTTTCTCTCATGGAAGGTTTACAACTAGGGTTTGATTAAGCATTCTTCATGATTTGTAAGTGAATTTTTCATGAAAAACTTCTTAAATGAACGGTTGTAGGTTTAATTTCTTACATTTTCTATATCATTGCTATTATATTGCTAAATCTTGAAACCCTAGGTAGCAAGCACACTAGTAGGTCATTGCTATATGTCCCCATGCTTGAGAAACTTGTTTTAGCCATTGATAAAGGAAGATATAGCCTAGCCGTTGCTACACTTATCTTTCTTTTTCTGAGTTAGCATTAAAGTATAGGTTGAATAGAGGAGACGTTCTAGGCCTAGTTAATTCTACACCTAGGGTTTTAACCTTCTAGGGTTTGAAAAGCCTTGCCCCTGCAACACTTTTCTCCCTTAGATTTATACTTTGAAGCTAGCCGTTTTGCCAAGAGTATTTAGAGAAAGAGGAAGGAGCATGAGGCCTTGCTTAAGCAACACCGGAATGAGCCTCCTTCCCTTAGGGTTTTGATTCTAGGGCCCTGCCATTGCAACACCTTAGAACCTAACTTTCTAGTCTTTAAATTTTGATCCTCCTGAGATTTTGCCCTTACTTTTGACTCCATATTACCCTAAGGCACTGGTTTTCTTTCCAACGTTGAGCTTGTTGTGCAAATTCATCTTTCAAACTTTTAAATTTTGAAACCCTAACAAACCCTAACGCACTAACCAGGGCTGACGTCATACCTGACGCAGCAAGCCCTCTAACTCTGCAATTAATGATGACGTCATGCCTTATTTGAACTATTGTTGATAGAAAACACTACTGGCTTGGTCATCTTGTGATAGACATTGATGAATTGGTAATTTTCATTGGCTAATTAACAAAACGTTGACCTTATTTGTCTATTATATTGCTTAATCATACTAACCCTAAAGGAAGCTAACGTCATCCTTAGGATATTGACACAACAATTTATTGTATATGAGCAACTAATGACATTTAATGCATTGAGTTAATTCAAGGATTGATCATTTTCATTAGATGCTATATCATTCTAGTGTTTATTGACAAGTAACATTATATTGCCATTGTCATTATTGCAAACATTGACTTCGTCAATATTCATTGCTGTATATGCTCATGTACATTAAAGTTTGATAGTCATTGATTTATGAAGTATTAACCATTGTTGCATGTACTAGTTTCATTGTTGTCTTGTCTTGCAAGCAGGTGCCTTTTCTGTGGTTATCCTTTATTTGACTATCTTCTGGGCGGTAATCTGTGAAGGGGAAACTTGCCTTAATCCTTTGAGCCTTTTCCTTTCAAACCCCAGATTGCCAGGGACGTCTCCCTTGGGCTTAGCCACCCTAAATAGAAAGGACCTTCCCATTGTGGTGACATTGGGTGGGGTAGGTCCCTGTTACGCCAGTTTGACCCTTATCCTCTAGTCTATGACCTAAACTACAAACTGAGCGATAACAAGCTCAATCCCTGCCTGGAAATTGCAGACCCAACATGCAGCGAACTTGGAGAAAATGATGAAACAAGGTTTAGGGTTACATGAGACAAATTTCATATCATCATAATTGATGAGATTAATTGATGGATACATATTAATTTGAGTAATATTTGATGAGATTAATTTGATTTTTTTCAGCTCTTTTGTTAATATAAGATTTATTATTAAAAAAGAATTGATGGATAAACCGTTGTTTTATAGATATATGAATGGAAATGTCATTATTATTTTTTATGCACAAAGTTTTCTATATTTTAAGTATTTTTTTCTATTTGTCGAGTTTCGCTGAGTTTTGACATGTCGTCGAGTTTTATTGAGTCCCAAGCTAGCCAAGTTTTCCCTAAGTCCAAGTCTCACAACCTTGATATATATATATATATATATATATATATAGTACTTTTCTTACCCTGGATGCCTTTGCAATGAATGTTCATCTATTGAACTCCTACTGGGGCCCTGCATGGCATGGAACTATGCTGGTTAACAACCCTGATGGGCCATGATTGATGTGAAAGCTAGTAAGAGATGCTTTTATAGATTATTGTGGTCTCATTTTCTTATATCTAAGCTTTTCATTTATTTAAATGCTGGGTTGATTCCTTGTGCATTTATAATTATTTTCCTTTTATGCATAATAGCATGGTTGTAACATGCAAATAACCTTGTTCATATCCAAGCTACCCTTTGACTATTGTTTCTTGTGCCATGTTTCTTTTAATCATAATTTGAATTAAAGCATAATTAATCAATCTCGTACTAAGCAAACACCTACTTGCACCTATGAGCCAACACCTGCTTGTGGCCGATGGCTTGTCTTGTAAGCAAATTCTTCCACAAATAGGCATGTACTTCTGCCCACAAGAATGAGGAAAATGAGTAAATTCTTGGTCTATCATTTTATCATTCTCAAACACCCTATTTCTCTTTGTATCACAATCTTAACTGTTACAACAAAACATTGAGTATACATATGTATACACTCACATACTTGTGCAAGCATCTCTTCTATTCACCATTTAACCAAAATAAATTTTCTTATCAGATGGTTTTCATGTAACTCAGAACACCATTTTATAGATTGTCATAGACTTTGAAACTTTAGACCAAAGATTAAGATGAAGAGTCACATCTTTTCAAATAACCAAGGTGTACCATGATACAATCAAATAGTCCAAGTATTTTTTTAAACTTGCAACATGCAACTAGGGATAAGAAAAATGTATCTACTAACTCCTATCACATCTTCTTTTTGAAAAATGCTTTTCCATATGAAGGGCAAGAATATATCAGATAATGTATTCGGACAATCCTATTTTGGCTATAGAGAAGATAAGATGATTTTATTTATCTCCACAAATGGCTGAAGAATAGGTCAATGGGACCAAAAAATACAACCAGTGAATGCTAGACTAAGGGAGTGCTAAGATCATTCATAAATGCTAAAAGATGAAAAGATACAAATGAAACTACAAGGCAAGAGAATAAGTACATTAGAAAGGATGATTTGAAAAGGTAATCCTAGAAATAGAGGAAAATTTGATCAACATTAGAGATAAAGATAGAAGTTGAAATAGAGTAGCGAGTACAAATGTCCTTGTAATCATCCATCACTACGAAGGAGTTGATGCAAAGCCTAATAATGTTCCGTGGGCAGTGATTATGGCTGAGAGGGCCTGACTAGGTGATTTTGGGAGGAGCCCGAGAGTTTTCCATCGAAACTCTCCTAGCATTAGTGGTCAAAGAGAAAAATCTAGTAATGAGTATTTGGTTGCTCAATCTAGGCTAGGGGCAACACCACTGTGTGAGAATTATCCTGTGATCTCATGGAGGTGAAATGTCTACCATTTGAGTGGGAGGATGTGCGCAGTTACATAGATTTGACATCAACTACGTCCATGGCTAGGAAATTCGCAATGCTTAGCACCACTAATCATCGAAGTAGACTGGAAAGTAGAGGTAATGATCCTACTGGTGCAGGGTCTGGAAGGGGCCCACAAGGAATCTTGTCTGAATGATCACGTCATGTATATATAAAGCTAGACAACTTTGACCTAGATGGAAAAGTAAGGTGGCAAGAGACCCTTCCTAATCATGGAACAAGCAGTGATATTTCCCTCACATCTGATAGTATATGGGGCATTTGATAACAAAGTGTTCCTCCATCTTGATTTCTTGAAGATGGCATAGCTAACATATCCTCTCCATCTGCAGGATTTGGTGATCTGACTTGCCTGTAAGAGGAGGTGGGAACAAACCTCAACTGGCTGAGTGGAATTCGAAGGCCATGTGATCAATGACACTGAATGTAGTCCGGATGGACAATTAGACCATCCTTCAATTGCATAAAATGCTTGTAATAAAGGGCAGCTTGGGGTCAAAGAGTTTGATGGGGGGAGACCCAAGTGAACTGAATGTATTGTTGGTATATGTCATTCCTAGTAGCCATGTTGATCTCTCCTTTCCTTGGGAGGAGGCAATCTTATTTTACCATTCTATAAGATTTATCCTTTGTGTTTGTTTCTTTGGTCACATGCTATCTTCAAATAGTTTGGATGTATTCCATAAGGTAGCTTTTGTTGTATCAACTAGGATAAAACAGCGTGAAATGTGTTTCTTTGTACAATCTAGAAATTTTAGTTAATTTTTTACTTACAAGTATTTTAGCATTTTTGCAATCTATGAAAGGTTGATACCTATTACAACTTGTTTAAACATCATTGCTTTCTATCAATTAAATCATGTGGTATTGCACTTGGAGAGAGATTATTCAGCACAAAAGTTGAATAAGTAAATTGAACATTCTAGAAGACCAAATCTACATGGAATTGGGAGTAACATACAATAAGCTCAACACTTACTGAATCTTTTGCTTTTTTGATATTTTTTATGATATTGTTTCTATTGTGCTCCATTGGTATGTGCTAATTTTGATGGAAAATGGATGCTTTTTAGGGGAGTGTCTTCATTGAAAGGGATGGAACACATTTTCGTCATGTTTTAAATTGGTTGCGTGATGGTGCGATTCCTATTCTAGATGCTTCAGGATACCAAGAGTTACTACGAGAAGCAGAGTATTATCAACTTCTTGTAATGCTCTCTTTCATTTAACTAGTTGGCATCTTTTACATAATAATTTCTCTTTATTGATCTTGTTTGATATCAAATAATTTCTGTCTCTCCTTTTTCTTTGATCCCTTTGTTTTCCCCTATTCTTACTTTAGAACTTTCTGTTATAAATCTAAGTGAATGTTGTGTGGATGATTGCATATGCATATTGATAGATGTCATGTATAACCAATGGAGCACTCGATCAACTAATCATAACATTTTAAGCTTGAGAGCACGAAAACACACCACTATAATCATGCTTCAATCCATTCAATTTGAAATGTTTTTAAGTGTTTTGGCCACTGCTAAAAGTTTAGAAATTCACTGGTAGTTATGAACATTTGAGAAATGAGGTTTTAGAAGGTCTATACTATTTTAAGTGTTTCTTCCAAACTACCAAATTATGAACTTGAAGTCACTGAGTTCATCAATATTTTATTTGCACTAGATTGAAAGTTGCCATCACAGGTCATAGGTAAGTTGTGCCTAAGTTTGAACTTTTGAAGTCATTCTTTTTGTTGGTTAAAACTTAAAAGTACATCTATAGGGAATTTTTGTAGTGCAACTGTATTTGATTTTTTTTTTGTATACTTTGATATGGTTGCTTTGTGTTCCCAAGTATACATTATCTGAAGTAAGCCTGCTGTAACAGTTATGGGATATAAGAGGCCTTACTTCTAAATTGTTACATTGACATCAAACAGACCTCTCTAGTGACCGTATGGATGAATCACGTGTTGTGTTATGGATATGCTTTGACATAAACACAAAGAAAAGCGGGATACATGTGGTTTGCATGCAATGCAGGCCTACCGAGTCAACTAATGATGTTTGATGAACAATTCTAACATTATCTATGCAGTGGAGAGTTCACGAGTCTGTAGAGCAAGCTTTATGTCTAGCCTAAACCCCCCAATGGACACCTATTGTATGAAGGTAAGTGCAATGAATCCACCTCATCAACATATAGCTACGAGCCTATGAGTGCAAGACACCTAACCTACTTAGACTTTACATATATAGATAGAGGAAGATATGTTAGCATGCAATGCAACGGAAACCTACTCAGACTTTATAGTTAATTGTGATTCATCCATCTTATTGGGTACCGAAAGGAGGGGATAGTGTTCAACACCAAACTTTCCATGCTACAACATTCACATATTGTTAGCAGTGGCACCACTTGACATTCTTCATTGTTCTTCATGCAACAACAGTCACACATGGCCTTGGCTCACTAATCTGTGTTTCCACCAACTTAAACATATCTATCATTACTCATATATAGTGAAGAGTAGTGAATGAATAATGAAGGTTTTTGACCCCCGAAGGTGTTAACCTATTGAAATGTTTTGTACCTTGATATAACCAATAAATAGTGAATGTTGTTGACCCCTGAACGAGCTGACTTCCTAAATGGTGGTTGCTACCCAAATGCAGTGCAAATAACAACAAATGTTGTTGACCCTTGAAGGTGGTAACCTACTGAAAGAAATTGTTACCCGAATTCAAAATAATAACTCCTCATCAATATGGACTCTGGAGGTGGAGCTACTATTACTAATAGTCACCAATTTAAAGCCAAATATAAGGCTCATCATGATGCAACTCAACACAAAGTTCTTTCCTTAAAATGAATAAATGGAATCATAAGCTATTTTTAAGTTAAAAATTAAAGTTTGGAATTAACATGCATTCCTCATTTTTATGACAAATTTTTGTAGTGCAGCTTCCTTGTTTGTCAGTATTTCAGCCAAAATATCTCTCCTCTATGGCTGTAACTCCTCCTTTATGTGCAGCAATGTAGAAATAAGGACAATTTTTTACGGTCTCAAAAATAGTAATAAAGTATTATTTTGATCATATTAGGCATTGGAACAGATTAACCACTAAAAATATTAGACTTATGAAGGACGTCTAAAATGATGTTTGATTCTGAACATTAACTTTGAGGCTTTATCACTTGCTCAATAGTGAGACAGAACATGGACTTTCACATCTCAAAATAACCAGGCTCAAGCTTAAATATCTTTCTAAATGATTTTATGGACAGCCATCTTTATGAATGTAGCTGAGGCATAGGCTTCTTCTTCGGTAGCAGAGACAAAGACAGGGCATCAACAATTTACTGGTCAACATGGCAGTGCAATTGCTGTTTACTAGGGTGCTTCCATGGCTTTGTTAGCTTTTGGGGTTACTCCAAAAGTGTTTACACCATGTTTAGGGTGTTTCATGAGATTTGGGGTACATGGTGTATGATTAGCCCCTGGATAGTCCATGACAGATTTGCATGTTGGAGATGGCTTACACAGTGGTTGCTTGACCTTAGTTGGGTTCTTGCATCACAATCTTCCTTAGGGCGTTGGAGATCTTCAAATAGCTTTGTGACATTCTACATGCTAGCCACATGGAGGATGTTGCTTGCTTGGAGAACGACCTTCATTGGAGGAGTGTTTGGCATTCGAGAGGAGGGCATTGAGCCCTATATAGCATGGGTAGCTTGGATGCTTGCATGGTGGTTTGGAGTCAACTTGGCGATGCGTGGGTTGCAACAATGTTCATGTAGGGGGAGTGGACCCAGTGGAGCATATGGCTTAGGAGGATCGCTAGAGTCATTGGAAGCTTGGAGGAAGAGTGTTGGACACATCTCTTGGAGCGCCCTTGAATTGGAGCCTTGCTTATGTATGACATCACCTTGGAGCTTGACATGTGTGCCCTTGGAGTGTAGTGCTCCACATGTGTGAGCCTACTTGTGCTTTGTAGGTTGCTTGTAAGGGTTTAGGCCCACATATGTTTTGTTGGCCTTCCTCACCTCTCATATACATAAAGGTGGGAAAGAGTCCTTTCATTATTCTCATTCTTATCACTCTTGTGTTAGAGATGTGACTAGAGGAACACACTAGTCTCACTCTCTCTCTTAGATCTTCATCTTTGTACTTTATCTCTTAGCTTGGAGGTGCTAGGGTTTCTTGGAGCTTTTGGGACATCTTGAATACTAGGGTTAGGGTTTCTTCCCTTGGAGAGTTAGAGATTATGGTTTTGAGATGAAACCATATGTTGTACTTGTTGAAGTGAAGAAGAAGAGGAAACATTTTACCTTGGAGGACATGCTCGTATGATGCTTTCTTGTTGGAGCCAATGTTTTAAAACTTGGACTCAACCTCAGATCAATTGAGGGCTAAGTCACCTGACACGATGACACGGGACATGAAGGACACAAAAATATGAGTACTCGACATGCGAAACTTCGACCATGAAAACATGACACAGAGGACACGTTTATATATATATATATATATATATATATATTAAAAATATATATATTTAAAAACACTATATATATGAAAAAAATTTGAAATTACACATACAAAAATGAAATTTAGACATAAAGATTCATATTTTGTTAGAAACTAGAAGATTTACATGATACAAAACTTTAAACATGTAACATAAATGATAAATCATGATTCATTATACAATGTAACATTAATGATGATCAAATGACAAACACTAAACACACAAGAAATTAGGACCATAAGCTGCAACATTCTCAATTCAATAAGTCATCAAAATCAAAATCAAAATGTAACAGTATCATTGCCATAGCGACAAAAATGGGCTGGAGCATTCACTAGATGGATGTAAAGACCACATTTTTGAATGGCTTTATAGATGAGGTGTACATTGAGTAGCCACAAGGGTTTGAGGTGAGTGAGAGGGAGACTCACGTGTGTCTTTTGAGAAAAGCACTTTATGGTCTGAAGCAAGCTCCTCGAGCTTGGTATTCATGCATTGACACATACTTGCTTCAGATGAGCTTTGAGAAGAGCGATGCTGATCCTAACCTCTATTACATCATTAGAGGTGAGGACATGCTCATTCTCATTTTATATGTGGATGACTTGTTCATCACTGGAGTCGAGGATCTCATAGTTGAGTGCAAGCTGAGACTTGCATTAGAGTTTGAGATGAGTGATATTGGATTGATGCACCACTTTCTGGGTATGGAGGTATGGAAGGAGGAGGGTCACGTATTTCTCGGGCAGGGGAAGTATGTTGCAGATATTCTGAGCAGATTTCAGATGGAGGACTGCAGACCTATGTCTACACCCATGATTACCAACTGGAAGAAGCTCAGTGCTTCAGATTCCTAGTTGGTAGATGCTACAGTTTAAACGCAGTTGATCGGTTCACTCATGTATCTGGTTAACACCAGACCAAATATATGTTTTGTCGTGAACACTCTCAGCCAACATATGGTAGAGTCGAGGAGTGTTCACATGATTGGGGCAAAACATGTTTTGAGGTACATTGCTGGGATAGTTGATTATGGCCTAGACTATATCAGAGGTGATGGGGTTAGTTTGATTGGCTACACAGACTTAGATTGGGTAGGATGTGCTACTGACAAAAAAAGCACCTCAGGGTGCTGCTTTGGTTTGGGGTCAAGACTTGTTTTCTGGTTTAGCCGAAAGTAGAAGTCAATTGCTTTGAGTTCGGCCGAGGTAGAGTACATGGCGGCCAGTCAGGCCATTCGCGAGGCCATTTGGCTTCGTAAGATGTTGGTAGGATTATTTGGTCAGGAGATGCCACCGACTGCCATACATTGTGATAATCAGAGTTGCATTAAACTCTCAGAGAATCCAGTTTTCCATGACCGGTCTAAGCACATTGAGATCAAGTATCGCTTCATCCGTGATTGGGTTCAGAGAGGTGCAATTCAGTTGCAGTATATATCGACGGACGAGCAGGTTGCAGATATACTCACCAAGGCCTTGCCAAGGGGCAAACATGTCTACTTCAGAGACAAGATGGGCTTGGTGAGGAACACCTTCCTCGATAAGAGAGAGTGTTGAGATTATGTACCTTGGAAGGTGTTCCCCATGTGTTTGTGAGCTCCTAAACACATGTGGGAAGTACTATGTACTTTGTGCCTTGTACTTTATGTCTAATTTCACTTTGACTTAGGAGATTTAAGTCAAAGGTGAAATTTTGTCATTTATGCCTAAAACGACTATTAATTCACTTTGTGGGTGAATTAGAGACATAAAGTGAACTTAGGGAACTTAACCCAAAGTGGGTTTTTGAGTGAGATTCTTTTGGAGAGATCTCAATCTTTCATTAGATGGGAGATGGGATGATCTCAGCCATTGATATCTTAGGTTTCCTTATGGAGGTTCAAGAGGGGCGCAAAGGGCAAGGAGGAGCTCATTCACTCATTTGCTCACTTGGAGAGTTTGAGAGAGAGCTTGGAGACGAGGTTTGTTGCATGAGGTGAGGCTAGCTTGGGCGCATCCTTTCATGGAGAGAGCCATCAGGCGTTGGGCCTTGTTTATTTGTTGAGGAGGGCGCACTTGTTGAGGAGGGCGCATCAGCAGTGGGGAGGTCTTACACTTGTCATATTGCAGTGGGATCAGTTTCAGAGGGAGGCTATACTTTAGTATCAGAGTACTGTGGAGGGGTTTCCATTTAGAGCTCACAGTTAGCATCTGGCTCAGATTCAATAGTTTTGGCAGCATTTACGAGGGGCACACCATCCTAGGGCACAGCTCCTTCTTTTGGACTTGTGTTTTAGCTTGGATCAAGCTGCTATTGTATCAGGTTCATCTATATTTTGTACTTGCTATATTCCACCATCTATTCTCCTCATATATAAACATATATTCCAAACTGGTTTTCCCCGGGGGGTTTTTATCAAGGACCATGTTGACCAAAAATACCTGTGTACATTTTCATGTGTGTTAGTGTTTTAGATCTGCTTTATTTTCAGCTGTAAAGATCTCTAGTTGTATTACATTTATTTTAGTATGCATGTGCTAACCCTTGGTGACTAAAACTACATGCTAGAGCACCTAAAATTGTGAATGTAACCGTAATAAATCAGCAAGAAGTTCCTGAATTGTTGGCTGTCCTAAAACAACAACAATACCTTCATTGACAGTTGAAACTTAGAGCCAACTTGAGGTCAAAGACAGACCCAGTTGGCAGCTTGATAGGACTTGGAAAATCTTCAAACTCTGCACTACCATTGCCTGAAAGACAAGACACAAGAGAAAATTCCTTCTCGAACTTCTCAGCAAAATCATCGATTTCAGTTGATGGTGATGTTGCTACTTGTGTCTCCTTCTTTCTTTTCTTCTTTTTTGGACACTGGCTTGCATAGTGGCTAGTCTTATGACATGCAGAGCATTTCACTTTGGTCATGTCCTCCTTTCCATCTCCCACACCCTTCTTTGCATGAAGAGCAACATTCTCCTTGTCTTCATCACCCTTAGCCTGACTACCTTGAAGAGCCTCCTCTTGAGTCTCCTATTGAGAGAAGTCATCCCACAACCTCTGCCAGTCAGGGAGATGTTCTCGTTCCACAACTTCCTTCATGAATGGAGCCCATTTTTCTGAGAACCCATTCAGTGCTGTCCTCAAAAGCTCATCATCTTTGACTACCTCTCCAACAACTGTTAACTCATCACGAACCCGTGATACCTTGGTGAGATATGATGCCACTGTGTTAGTCTTGGACATCTTGGTGCTCCCGAGTTTCTCCCTCAACACCATCTTTCTGTTTTGGTTTCCACTCTGATAAAACTTTGTCAGAGCCTCCCTTGTCAGAGCCTCCCACATCTCATAGGCATTTTTCTTTCTGGACACATGAGGTATGATATGGTCCTCCATGACATTTAAGAGCATCCTTTTGGATTTAATATTTTTCTTATTGTAGGCCGCCAAAAGTGCTGTATCTGTGGGAACAACTTGGGTTTTCTCCACAATGTCCTAGATTTCGTTTTCCTCCAACAACAACGCAATCCGCTCTTTCCATGGGCTAAAATTTGTAGCCTTGTCTAGCTTGTCCTCAAACCTCAATTCGGTAGCCGTCCTCGCCCAACTGACCAACAATACTTTTCTCTTCATTTTTCCGAGTAAAACCCCTGCAATCCTTGCAAATCCTTGTGTCAAGGTCTTTAGTGCCACTCTTCAGAGTCCCAGCTATGATACCGTGTTAATTTCTCGAAACCTAGCAATCATAAATTTTATGCCAATAGTTTAACAACTGATAATTTAATCTACTGCTGATATAAATTATGTAAACTATGCAGAAAATTTAAGCTGAGTTTTAACCATTAAAAATGCATAGCGGAATCATAAACAACACACATTTGAACACAAATATTTATGGGCAATGCCCCTAGAAAAACTTCGAAGGGAAAACCAATAAATGAGAGGATTTTATTGGCTTTAGAGGAAGAAAATAATTACAATAGCTAATTCAAAAATTTCTTATAGCCCAACAAACTCAGCTTGTACGACCTAGCTTTTTTGGACCTGCTTTTCCAGCCATGCTTTTTCTGCACAGCTTTTTCTGGCCATGCTTTTTCCGGCCTCGTTTTTTTAGCCTAGGTGCTTTCTTGGTCCTGCAAAATCTTTCCTCCAGCTGCAAATTCACCCTCTTCCTCAGCCAAATCGCCCTCTTCAGCTCTTAGCTCAATATGTGCCTCTCACTCTCCTTAGATATGCTTTTATAATCTCTTAATGACCAAATCCCTAACCCTAAGATCTCAACGGTCAAGATTAGATCTTGCCTTCCTAAGATTGATGGTTGTGACTTAATCTCTCTTTGAGATGACTTAAATCACTCAACTTTTTAAAGTCACTTTAGTCATTAAATAAAAGCCACTTTAACTTTATAAATGCAATTATAAAGTTAAAGATCTAGAGAGTGTTGCTCGGACACCTTCGCATGCTAGGCACCGCCAATGCAGAAGTACCTGTCCGAGCTACCCCAAAAACTAACAATTAGAGTTATGATTGAGTCATTACATGTGTATAGGTGCAATACCTTCCCTAAAGCTTTGCCAATTCAAAAGTTGGCCTTTAGGGTGTGTTATAGTGCAAGTTGTAGGTTGGGCAAAGCCCGACCCAACCACAAAGGCAAGTTCTACAACTTGGGAATCCTACACCCAATGTCACCTCGATGTAGGTCCCGCACTTGAAGGGTGACTAGGTCACTCTAGGGAGGCGATCTTGGTGACCCTAGGGGGAATGAGATGTAGATGAATGGATATGGAAGTGGAACCCCTAGAAGTCAAGTCTAAGTGGAGTGAGATGTGGGAGGAGATACCTTGTAAGTCAAGTGATTGTTGTCCTAAAGGTATAGTACTTCTCCAGATGATTGTACCTGGCCGAGACACAAGAAAATCCAACTTGCAATGATATATGTTAGTATGGATCAGCAAGTTAAGCTTGCTATGCCTAATTTGCAGCAGCAAATAACAATTTGTATCAGCAAATAAAACATTCTAAATTCGCATGTAAAGCATAAGATCAATCATATGAATATGGCAATCAATTATGACTGAAAAATGACACTTTGAGGCTAAATAAAGCAAGCTGTTGTGACATTTTTTCTACAGAAAATTGCAGCCTTATGGCTGTAGCTTTCATTCACTTTTATCAGCAATTTACACCATCAAAAGATGCCAACAATTAACCCAAAAGATGCGCCCTAGTTAGTAGAGTTAGTGTGCAAAATTTAGGAGCTAGTCTAGGGTTAGTTTAGGAGTTAAGAGTGAATTAGTAGCTAGGGTTATGCAACCTTAATGGATGTAGGTTAAAGTTTGTAACAACAATTAAAGTAGTGGGAGAGAGGGGACGCCCTAGTAGGGGAAGAGTCCTCTCAATGTGGCAAACCAACTCAAAGCAAGAGATCTTTCAAAAGATAAAAAATCACCTTTCCCAAGGCAATGATTTTATATCTCCAATGCAAAAAAAAAGATGACTAGTGCCTTTACTATTGGGTTAATCGAGTCAAATAAATGAACTAGAGATGCTACTTCCTTGGGGGTGTAAATCCTCTTACTTCCCAAGGCAAGTATCTCTAGTTAGGGTTTGAGAATGACGGGTGTAAATCCTCGTACTTCCCAAGGCAAGTATCTCTAGTTAGGGTTTGAGAATAAGGGGTGTAAATCCTCTTACTTCCTCAAACAAACCCTTGCAACATCAATGAAAGTTAAGCAATAAATGATGGAGACTAGAGTGGGGGTGTAAATACTCTTACTTCCCACTTAGTTCCTAGCACAACAATCCTTGACTTGAAAAAATGATAGCATAAGAGTAAATGACCATACCAAAATCAAGAAAGATGCTAAGATAATCCACCATAAAAGCTAGAAAGCATTCCTCCAAGGCTAGCGCCTCACTCCTCCATCAACCATTCACAAGAGATATACATAAACAAGTGCACAAGAGACAAATATAGCCAAGTGTAGCTAAAATTTCAGATCCAAGTCCTCTCACAAGAGGGAGAGTTATGTTCAAATGAGATCTTATGATCTCTTACTTATACAAAATGTCACCAAGGTGACTTGTCCATACATTAAGGGGTAAACCACAAGACTAGGGGTCAACAACCCTAATCTTGCCCCCTTTAACAAAGTAATATTAAACAATTCATTTAAAATTTCACTTTTGCACAAATAAAACCCTAATTTTACATGGACGTCTTCCCTTTAGGGGACGTTTTTCCACTTAAAAGAAGTCGTTGGTGTTGGAGAAGCATTGGTAGGGCTCCAAAGGCCAAATGTCAGGCATCTAGAAAATCTCCTCATGGTGAAGACGGCCTCCTCAAAACGTCCATATGTCAATGAGTGGCTACATCACCACCAAACCCGAGCCCCCAAAAGTGACGTCATGCCCTAGGAGGTGACGTTTTGCCTCTCCTAGGAAAGTCGTTTGGCAAGTGAAGCATGGGCTAGGCCCATCCAATTGTCCTCTAGGCCTTCAATATTTCATCTCTGTGATCCGACATGTGGACCCTTGGCAACCAACCTATGGGCTTGGAGCCCCATGGAAGCCCAAGCTAGGCTTGTTCTCCCAAAACTATCCACCAACTAGGTCCTGCAAAGACAAATGAGCACACTCTCCAAGGATCTCAAGTCATAACATCATGATAAGTGAATCCAATCGATAAATGAGCCACCTAAGCATGCGCATCAAAGATCACTATATTAAACAATTAATCGCTCAAGGACACTATGTGACTTGTGAAGCTTGAATATGGGAGGGTTGACGAGGTGTCCTATTGGGTACATCTTGGCCTAGGTCAAGGAGAGTTTCCAAGAGATCCCTCTCTAAGCCATGTAAAGTGGGTGAAGTGGTTGGGGTCAAGACTCAATGGGCATAGGGCTCATGACGTACAAGGGGTCGTAGTGTCTCATTCATGGGTGCCTTTGTAGAGGGTGTTGTTGAAATAATGTAACTGCAAAGAGTATTCTTATTATTATTGATATATTATTCATAGGATCAATCCCCATTGTGGATTGATCATGTCGGTTATTGTAACAGGACCAAATCCTCTTTCG
>JASDQU010099894.1:71456-111552 GCA_032191745.1 Picea mariana | reverse complement strand
TGTGATTGTGTATTTCTCAGTGATCCTATCTATGCTATTGTTATCTAGTGAAATGCAAAGAACTCTAATAATAGCTTAAACCTTAACATGGATTCAGAGCTAAGCTGAAGAGAGCATCTTTCACAAGAGAAAGTGAAAAATGTCACAGTTGCTGTACATGCAAATTAGGTCTTTTTGTTGATGAAGTATTTCAGCCCTCAAACCATCTAGAAAAGTGCGCCCTTCCTCAAGGATCACTTTGGCATCCTTAGCACAACTTTTCAGTGGCTAGATCTTCCGGAAAGTGAAACCCTAGTTTTCACAAAGTACAGAAAACCAGAGTACCGGAAGTACCAGAGTACCAGAAGTACTAGAAAACCAGAAGCACCAGTCTAAAAATCCGCAGATCAAGTTTGGAGGGGTAAAAGTTGGATTTTCCAAGATCCAAACACACCAGGCTACTCGCCTTAGCCAAGCGCACCTCCTGGTAAGTTCAGAATTTAATTTTGAGCATTTTCATTTTTGGACATTTTCCTAGCTCCAGGTAAAAGATGCTAGCTCCAGGTAAAAGATGTCTGCAAGCACTAAGCTTGTTGACAAGCTGGAAGGTGTGGAAAACTTCCGTGCCTGGAAGTATAGGATTGGTCTCATTCTTGAAGAGAATAACCTAGCAAGATTCGTCAAAGAAGAAGTGCCGAAACCCGATGATGCTGTAGATAAAGGAAAGCACCAAAAGGACACGATCATGGCCAAAAGAATCATTGCAGATTCAATCAAAGATCACCTGATTTTTTATGTGTCATCAAAGAAGACTCCGAAAGAAATGTTTGATGCCCTAAACAGACTATATGAAGGAAAGAACATAAACCGGAAGATGAATCTAAGAACTCAACTCAAGAGTACAAGGATGCAGAGAGGAGAATCAATCCAAGAATATTTCTCCAGAATATCCCAATTCAAAGAACAACTAGAAGCAATCGAAGATACTATAGACGAAGACGAACTTATAATGATGGCCCTTAATGGTCTCTCAAGACCTTGGGATGCATTCATCCAAACCATTTGTGCAAGAAAGGAGAAACTAAAATTTGACGGTCTATGGGAAGAATGCATTCAAGAAGAATCAAGAGTAGCTAACCGAGAGGCTTTACTATCAAGAGATGAAGATCAAGCCCTAGCTACTCACACTAAAGGAGGAAGAAAGAAGTCTTACTTCCAAAAGAAAGGACAACAAAAGGAAAGAGATTACTCATCTGTCCAATGCTACCATTGTGACAAGATGGGACATATTGCGAGCCATTGTTCGGCTAGAAGAATACAAGAGGAAAAATAAGAGGCACCATGCCCATGCAGTTGAAGATGAAGAGCAACCCGCAAAGATGTTAAGAGAACAAATTAAAGACTATGTCTTAATCTCAGCCCTCTCAGGATCGGTAACACCTGGAGAGGACACTTGGCTCATTGATAGTGGTGCTTTCAAGCACATGACAGGTCAAATAGATATTCTCTCTTGAATTTTAGAAAATAAATTTTCTCAGAAAGTTACACTTGGAGATGATTACCAATATCCCATCAAGGGAGTGGGAGAATCAAATTACAAACTTAATTCAGGGAATTCAATGAAGATGAAGGACGTACTCTATGTACCAGGTTTGACAAAGAACCTACTCTCCATATCAGCTCTAGAAAAGAAAAGCTTTAGAGTTGCCTTTATAGATGGAGAAGTTCTTATGTGGGCTAAAGGAGAAACCATGAAAGAAGCAATCGTCATTGGAAAAGAAGAAGGTGGCTTGTATAATAAGCTAAAGGGTCACTCAGAAGCTGCCATGACCCATGCCATTGAGAATCCATGCGAACTGTGGCATAGAAGATTAGCCCACATCAACTACAAGGCATTACCGTATGTATGCAAAGCAATCACAGGTCTACCAGAACTCAAGGTTGACCATGAAGGCGTGTGCAATGGATATGGACAAGGGAAGAACATCAAGAACCCTTTTCCGAAGAGAGACAACAAAGCAGAAGGAGTTTTAGAACTCATTCATTCAGATGTGTGTGGTCCAATGCCATCATCTTCCATCAGTGGGTATGTATACTATGTCTCTTTTATTGATGATTATTCTTGTAAGACCTGGGTTTACTTTTTGAAATCAAAAGAAGAAGTGTTCAGTAAATTCAAGGAATTCAAAGCCTTGATAGAGAATCTTTCTGAAAGAAAGATCAAGATACTCAGGTCAGATAATGGAGGAAAATACACCTCAAAAGAGTTTGTGAACTTCTGCAAAGATGTCGGGATCAAGAGGGAGCTTGCCACTCCCTATAATCCTCAACAAAATGGTGTAATAGAAAGAAAGAATAGAACGATAATGGAAGCTGTGAAGACCATGATCCATGATCAAAGATCTTCCAATGTGCTTATGGGCAGAAGCAACAATGACAACAGTATATGTACAAAACCAATTGTCCCTACTTGGGTTCAAGACCCCGGAAGAGATGTTCACCGGAAAGAAGCCAGAGGTAAGCCATCTTAAAATATTTGGCTGCCCAGTATTTATACATATTCCGAAAGAGAAGAGAAACACGCTGGAACCCTTATGAAAGAAGGGAATATTTTTGGGATACTGTGAGGATTCCAAGGCCTTCAGAATTTATATACCAGGTCACCATCACATTGAGATCAGCAGGGATGTGACCTTTGATGAAGATGCCGCGCTCAAGAAATCAAGAAGATGCCAGCTTGAAGAAGTATATGAAGAGGAACTTGTAGCCCCCAGAGTTACAGAATTAGTGAGGGAGGTTCCTAGAGTTGCAGAACCAGTGAGGGAAGTCGTAACTTCCCTTGATGAGGAAAATCTAGAAGATCATGACATAGTAGAATTTCAAGAACCTCCCCAGATGACGATCTCCCATAAGAGAAAGCTTGCTTGGGCTAGGGAGCTTATTCAAGATGGAGAGAAGTATGGTGTTCTCGAAGGAACCATGAGACAGGTGAAGAGACCTAAGCCATTCTCCATTTATATGGCTTTGATGTGTGATCTCCTAGAGAAGGAGCCTACCTGCTTTGAAGAGGCCATTCAGAAGAAAGAATGGGCAGATGCCATGACAAAAGAATACCAATCCATAATAAAGAATGGTGTATGGGAAATAGTTCCCAGACCGAAGAGCAAGGATGTGGTATCTTCCAAATGGCTCTTCAAAATAAAACATGTTGTTGATGGAAGTATTGAGAAGTATAAAGCAAGGTTTGTCGCTCGTGGCTTTTCTCAAAAGGAAGGCATTGACTATGAAGAGACATTCGCTCCTATAGCTAGATACACTTCGATCATAACCATCATAGCCCTTGTAGCTAAGATGAAGTGGAAGTTACACCAGATGGACATAAAGATATCTTTCCTAAATAGTGTCATCAAAGAGGAAGTGTATATATAATAACCTCAAGGATTTGAAGTTGAAGACTAGAAGATTCATGTCTGCAAGTTGAAGAAGGCTCTGTACGGGTTGAAGCAAGCTCCTAGAGCTTGGTATGGCAGGATAGACAGTTTTCTGACGAGCTTGGGCTTTACCAAGAGTAAAGTAGATTCTAACCTCTACTTCAAGGTTATGAATGATGAGCCAGTGATATTGTTGTTGTGTGTGGATGACTTATTCTTAATTGGAGAAGAAAAGCTCATCACCAAATGTAAGAAGAAGCTTGCTTCAGAATTTGAGATGAAAGACCTTGGCCTAATGCATTATTTCTTAGGTCTTGAAGTATGGCAGAGCCCAGAGAGAATCTTCCTTAACCAAGGGAAGTAGGCAGTCGAAATCCTGAAGAGATTCGACATGTTGGAGTGCAAGTCCATGAATACACTCATGGAAGCGAAGCTGAAGCTACTGGTCGACACTTCGTCAGATTTGATTGATGCCACGCTGTATAGACAGATCATTGGATCGCTGATGTATCTGATGAACACCAGACCAAATATTTGTTTTGCTGTGAACACTTTGAGTCAGTTTCTGGTAGAACCCAGACATGTTTACCTAATTGCTGCAAAACATGTGATGAGGTACCTTAAGGGTACATTAGATTGTGGTCTCAGTTATGATGGAGATCATGATTTCACACTGAGTGGGTACACTGATTCAGATTGGGCTGGAAGTGTCTCTGATAGGAAGAGCACTTTAGGATACTGTTTCAGTTTGGGATCAACCATGATCTCATGGCAGAGTAGGAAGCAATCAAGTGTTGCTCTCAGTACAGCGGAAGCAGAGTACATTGCCGCATGTTCTGCCAGCTGTGAAGCTATATGGCTTCGAAAGTTGTTGACAGGTCTATTCGACCTAGAGATGGAAGCAACCACGATCCTATATGACAACCAGAGCTGCATAACGATGATGGAGAATCCTGTATTTCATGATAAGTCGAAACACATAGAGATATGATACCATTACATCTGTGACATGGTGCAGAGAGGAGCCATAAAGCTGCAATATGTTAGCACGGATGAACAGGTTGCCGATGTGTTGACCAAGCTTCTATCTCGTGTAAAGTTTGATCACTTTCGAGATAAGCTTGGTATAGTCCGAAAGTACCTCCCTTAAAAGGGGGAGTAGTGTTGTGTTGATATGCTAGCCTAGTGCTGTGCTTCCAGCTTAATTGCTGTGTCAAGATGTCAGCCTAGTGCTGTGCTTCCGACTTAATTGCTGTGTTGAGATGCCAGCCAAGTGCTGTGCTGCCAACTTAATTGTTGTGTTGAGATTTCAACTTAATTGCTGATTCTAGCTTAATTGCTGTGTTGAGATGCCAACCGAGTGCTGTGCTGCCAGCTTAATTGCTGAGTTGAGATTTCATCTTAATTGCTGATTCCAGCTTAATTGCTATGTTGAGATTTCAGCTTGTTATCCTCGATTTTTAGGGATAACTATGAGGTCATGTCTCGAGGCCCATAGGTCCTAGACATGGAGTACCGAGAGTAGGATTGACCTGAGCATGGCCTTGGAGGGCCCATCCTTTTCTTCTTCCATCAGCGTTGTCTTGTCAGCAGCAACAACATCCATCACCATCGGCTTGGTCTTGTATCATAAGAGGTTCTTGCTCCATGAGGTAATTGGTCCAAGTATCATGGTATTTGTCGCTTTTGATCATTGGAACCTTTAAATATATTCATCCGATTCCTTTTATCTCTAACAACTGCTTGGATCTTACATTAGCCCGCTTGACCATGCTTGGGGAAATTGACAGGGTGCCCTAGCAAGCCTGTGCCCATAGGTCTTGGTTTGCCACGGAGGGGATTTCTGAAAAGCCATCGTCTGCTCCCATCATAGCACCACTGTTTCATCTTATCTCCCACTCATTTATCCCATTCCTCTTGTCCGGGCATTGAGTTGAGCTATTTGTAGGATTGCACCTTATCTCGTGGGAAGAAGGGGCTAAAGGCCTAGAAGGTAAAAGAAGTTGGTAAAAGACAAAAGCCTAAAAATGAAACCTCGAGATGCTTCGCCCAGGGATCCTCGAGAAGGCAATAAAAGGCCTCTTAGCAAGAAACAAGAGGGACCCGGAAAATAACAAACAAGACCTAGTCAGAGGATAGGGGGTCTCATCACGAGCCAACCTATTAGGTTCATGGGTACCTAACAATATGACATTGCCACCATCTGGTTACTACGCTAGGGTAATGACCTTTGGTTGCATGGCCAAGGGAAAGGGGCTCTCATCACGAGCCAACCTTCTCATCTCTATGAAAGTACTTGTGGGTAACACTGTCAGCTCTGGTCACCATGCCAAGGCAGTGTCCTCTGGTGAGCCCTTGAATAAAAAGAAAAAGAAGAAGAAAAACCAAATAAAAGAATAAAGGCAAGAACGGGCTTGGAAAAAATGCATCCATGACAGGTACAACTCGCCTTCTACAAAGGCATCCACAGATAACATTATGCATCCTTGGCCCTCACTGCACCCACATGTCTGGACATTCCCTAGCCACATCACCTCACTTACATGGCTTGGATGAAATCTTTCTGGGGACTTTCCTTTTCTTATGGACACTAGCCCAATAGGACATCTTGTCTTTTCCTCCAATCTTGTATTGCAGGTTTTTGTAATGTCTTTGAGCTATTGACTGATGTATTAGGGTTTTTATGTATATGTTTAATAATATTGATGATGAGATGTGATTAACATTGCTATGATCCTGGTGACTGATGAGCCCATGGAGGGTGTAGCTTTTGATGTGCAGGACCATGCTTGACGGACAGGTACCATTTGGACCGGTACACATGGGGAGATGACCAGTTCAGACCTCCATGGGGTTGAAGAACCCACCAAATGGATGCTGAGACCCCATCAGGGGGTAGAGACAGGATGGAGATGGATCAGGGCTTTTGCACCAGAGAGGAAGAGGACGTTCCATCAGAGGCACTCCGGCAGGACTAGACCTAGGGGGGAATGACCCCTTTTCAGTGGAACGCCAACCTTGGAAGGCTTGGGACGTCTCCATCTTCACCATGACGTCATCCAACTTCATGGATGCTTTTGGAGGCAGACTGGGCAACAATGGCACGTGTGGCATGTTGGAGAGGCCCCTTGGGGGCTAACGTTTTGCTCCTTGGTGTCTCATTTTCCCTAGAAGGGGCTAGCGCCTCCCTTGAAGGGGCTTTTACTCTCATTTTTACTTGATTAGGGCTTTTTACTTAGCATTTAATGTAAAAACAGTGTGATTTTTAACTTATGGCCTTGTCGGCCTTTTTATGACCTAAAAAGTAAAATTAGGTCATTGATACACTATATATTGAGGGTTTTGACTCTCATTTTAATCATCAATTATCACTCACTCATTAGTGAGGTTTGATTTTAGCGCCCTATTAGGGTTTTTGGCTGAACTAAGTGATGCGCACTTGTTGAAGGAGGAGATTTTTGGCATTTATGGTGTTTCTCTTGAAGGAAGGTGTTACAACTAGGGTTTGCATGGTTATTTCTTCATGATTTGTAAGTATTTTTCTGCAAAACTTCTTGAATGAATGGTTGTAGTTTGATTTCTTGCATCTATTTATAAATATTGTTGAATCAAAACCCTAGGGGACAAACACACAAGTAGGTCGTTGTCTCATGTCCCCTGATAGAGAAGCCTTATGCCATTGAAGAGGAAAAAGAGAGCCTAGCCATAGCTACACTCATTTTTCTTTCTTCCTTATGCTAGCCGTACCCTTTTGAGCCAAGAAGAGTGAGACGTCCCTGGCCAAGGCTTACTACACCAGGGCCGTACTGTTCTAGGGTTTACTGATAGGCCTTGCTCTAGCAATGTTGAAATAATGTAACTGCGAAGAGTATTCTTATTATTATTGTTATTTTATTATTAGGATTAATCCCCATTGTGGATTAATCATGTCGGTAATTGTATTAGTACCAAATCCCCTTTTGCGGATTGGTCATCGGACAATTGTAATAGGCAGAATAAGAAGTCGACCCCAGCAGTTATTATTGAGACCCAGAATTAAATTAAAGGTGGGTTTACCCACCCAGAGTGAGAGGTCGACCCTGCCAGTGAAACCCTTTCACACGTGCCAGCCTTGTATATATAGGGAGGTTAGCGCCTCACTTTATCACACAACACACTTGCTCATTCTTGAGAAGCAAGCTGCAACTTACCAGTGAGAGAGAAGAAGAAGAGTGGTGCATCTTTTGGAGAGGACTATCTGTATTGGTTTGAGTTATCTCTTGAACATTGCATTAGCAATTTATGATAAGGAAGTTTTTGCTGGGTTTTCTTCCCCTAGAGGGTTTCCCAGGATAAATGCTGTGTCTCTTGTGAATGTGTATTTCTCAGTGATCTTGTTCTTATGTTGCTCTCATCTATTGAAATGCAAAGAACTATAATAATGGCATAAACATTAACATGGATTCAGAGCCAACCTAAAGGAAGCATATTTCGCAAGAGAAAAACGTCACTGTTGCAGAACCTGAAAATTAGGGTTTTGCAAAAGTGAATATTTTCAGCCCTTAAACCACCTAGAAAGTTGCGCCCTCCCCCAAGGATCATTTTGGCACTTAGAGCGCACCTTTTTAGTGGCTGGATCTTCCGCAAAGTGAAACCCTAGTTTCACAAAGTACCAAAAAACCAGAAAACCAGAGTACCAGAAGTACCAGAAGTACTAGAGTACCAGAAGTACTAGAAAACCAGAAGCACCAGTCCAGAAATCCGTAGATCAAGTCTGAGGGGGTAAAAGTTGGATTTTCTAAATTCTGACTGCACAAGCTAACTCGCCTCAGCTCAGCGCATCTATCCCCTGGATCAGAATTTCAAAATTCGAAGTTTGAAAAATTAGGGTTTCCTCATAAAACCCTAAGTTGCAGTTGCAGTACCAGTTGCAGTTGCAGGCGTAGAACCAGTTGCAATCACCCTTGAAGTTTTTGGTAATAATTACCGCTGCTACCAGATGGAGCCACTACCTACAAATGCTATCCGAGGTATGTACTCACATATGTTTAATGGTTAAACCCTAAAGAGTATTTGCAGGAGAAGGGATCTATTGCCATAGATCCAGAAGGATCTCAAGATCCAACACATTCAGAGGAATGATGTAACCCAGGTGTGATTATTCTAATATGCATCTATTTGTTATGAAATTATCTTGATCAGTGTTGCATGTTGAAGCTATGATCAAATTATTAGAAGAAGTAAAAGTTGATCATAGAGCTTATCGTCTAACCTAACCTTGTGTCAAGATAGTATATTGTCTTAGTACAACAGACAGGTTGAAGAAAGCACTCGTCACTTGAGTGAAGGAGACCTGGAAGAAAAGCAAGCACTCACTCTTGAGGACAAGGCTCCAGGTTTGATTAATCAAGATTCAAAGGTACACATGACAAGTTGATGACTATAGTTGAGATAGCAGTCCTTGTAAAATAATACACCTAATAGCATGTGAGCATATAGAGGTATATGCTTTGCCTGATACAACTAACACCTCCTCTAGGAGAAACCTCGTGTGTTAGTTCCAGGTTTCCATGGAAGAATGCTTGGTCACAACACTATGAGAGTGTTGACATCATTTCGTATTGTATTCCTTACCTTTAATCTTTGCTAAATTATAAGTAATAGCTATAAAGGAGCTACTGTGATGATTGTTCTTGCTATTGCTTTATATTATTAAGAAGGATATTATTCTTGCTTGTTGTTTTTTTGACCTTGTTCCAGGTCACATGAGGAAGCTATAGCGAAGGTTGTAGAAGGCAACGTGCTAAAGGAGAGACCGTATATGAAGCAATCATCATTGGAAGAGAAGGTCACTTGCATAAGCTAGAGGGTCACTGAGAAGTTGCCATGACCCACGCCATTGAGGAATCTTGGCATTGAAGATTAGCTTACTTCAACTACAAGGTGCTATCATACATATGCAAAGCTGTCACAAGTTTTCCAGAACTCAAGGTTGATCATGAAGGCGTATGCAATGGATGTGCACAAGGGAAGAACATCAAGAACCCGTTTTCGAAGAGGGATAGCAAGACAGAAGGAGTCCCAGAACTCATCCATTCAGATGTGTGTGGCCCAATGCCATCATCCTCCATTAATGGGTATGTATACTATGTATCGTTCATTAATGATTATTCTCGTAAAAGACCTAGATATACTTGAAGTGTTCAGCAAGATCAAGGAATTCAAAGCCTTGATAAGAGAACCCTTCTGCAAGGAAGATTAAGATTCTCAGGTCAGATAATGGAGGAGAATATACCTCAAAAGAGTTCGTGAACTTATGCAAAGATGTTGGGATCAAGATCCCCAACAAAACGGTGTAGCTGAACGGAAGAACAAAACCATGCTGGAAGCTGTGAAGATCAAGATCTTCCTATGTGCTTATGGGCAAAAGCAGTAATGACAACTGTTTATGTGCAGAATCGATTGCCCCATAGTGCACTTGGGCTCAAGACACCAGAAGAGATGGTCACCGAAAAGAAGCTAGAGGTAAGTCATCTCAAAAATATTTGGCTATCCATTGCTTATTCATATACCTAAAGAAAAGAGAAACAAGCTGGAACCCTCCGGAAAGAAGGGAATATTCGTGGGATACTGTGAGGTATCCAAGGCCTTCAGAATCTACATGTCTAGTCATCGCCATATTGAGATTAGTCGGGATGTGACCTTTGATGAAGAAGCAACACTTAAGAAATCAAGAAGATGCCAGCTTGAAGAAATGTATGAAGAGGAACCTGTAAATCCAAGGACTACAGAATCCGTGAGGGAAGTTCCCAGAACTGCAGAACCTGTAAGGGAAGTCGTAACTTCCCCTGATGAGGAGAGTCCTGAAGATCATGATATAACAGAAGTTCAAGAACCTCCTTAAATGACCTTCTCCCATAAAAGAAAGCCTGCTTGGGCAAGAGATCTTATTCAATATGGAGAGAAGTATGGTGTTCCAGAAGGAACCACGAGACATGTAAAAAGACCAAAGCCATTCTCCAGTTACAGAGCTTTGATGTGCAATCTACTTGATGAAGAACCTACATGCTTTGAAGAGGCCATTCAAAAGAAGGAATGGGCAGATGCCATGACAGAGGAATACCAATCCATAATAAAGAATGATGTATGGGAAATAGTTCCTAGACCAAAAAGTAAGGACGTGGTATCATCAAAATGGCTCTTCAAAATAAAACATGCTACTGATGGAAGTATTGAGAAATATAAAGCAAGATTTGTCGCTCGTGGCTTTTCCCAGAAGGAAGGCATTGACTATGAAGAGACATTCGCTCCTGTGGCCAGATACACTTCGATCAGAACCATTATAGCTCTTGCTGCCAAGATGAAATGGAAGTTGCACCAGATGGACGTGAAGACATCTTTCCTGAATGGTGTTATCGAAGAGGAAGTGTATATAGAGCAACCCCAAGGATTTGAGGTTGAAGACAGGAAGTCTCATGTCTACTCACCCAGACGTGTTCACCTAGTGGCTCAAAACATGTGATGAGGTACCTTAAAGGTACAATGAATTATGGTCTCAGCTATGATAGAGATCATGACTTCACATTGAGTGGATATACTGATGCAGATTGGGCAGGAAGCGTTGCAGACAAAAAAAACACTTCTGAATGCTGTTTCAGTTTGGGATCAACCATGATCTCATGGCAGAGTAGGAAGCAATCCAGTATTGCTCTCAACACAACGGAAGTAGAGTACAATGCTGCATGTTCTGCTAGCTGTGAAGCTATATGGCTTCGAAAGTTGCTAACTGGCCTATTTGACTTGGAGATGAGAGCAATCGTGATTCTATGTGACAACCAGAGTTGCATAAAGATGACAGAGAATCCTGTATTCCACGACAGGTCGAAGCACATAGAGATCCGCTATGATTTCATTCGCGACATCGTACAAAGAGGAGCCTTGAAGCTCCAGTACATTAGCACGTATGAATAGGTTGCTGACGTGATGACCAAACCTCTATCTCGTGTAAAGTTTGAACACTTTCGAGATAAGCTTGGTATAGTCCGAAAGGACCCTCCCTAAAAGGGGGAGTATATATATTTAGTCCTTGCTTTTGACCTCGCTGTTAGACGTAAAGCAAGATGAGTCATTGCTTCAGACCTAGCTGTTAGACGTAAAGCGAGATGATGATGTATTCCTTGCTTCTGACCTTGCTGTTAGACGTAAAACAAGATGGGTCATTGCTTCTGACCTTGCTGTTAGACGTAAAGAATGACGCTGTGTGATTCATTGCTTCTGACCTAGTTGTTAGACGTAAAGCAAGGTGATTCCTCGCTTCTAACCTCGTTGTTAGACGTAAAGCGAGATGTTGATGTGTTCCTTGCTTTTGACCTTGTTGTTAGTCGTAAAGCAAGATGATTCTTCGCTTCTGACCTAGCTGTTAGACGTAAAGTGAGATGATGATGTGTTCCTTGCTTTTGACCTAGTTGTTAGACGTAAAGCAAGATGATTCCTTGCTTCTGACCTAGTTGTTAGACGTAAAGCAAGATGATTCCTCTCTTCTGACCTCGTTGTTAGACGTAAAGCGAGATGTTGATGTGTTCCTTGCTTCTGACCTCGTTGTTAGACGTAAAGCAAGATGATTCCTCACTTCTGACCTAGCTGTTAGACGTAAAGTGAGATGATGATGTGTTTCTTGCTTCTGACCTAGTTGTTAGACGTAAAGCAAGATGTGACTGACACTGAGCTACCAGCTTAACCGCTGTGACATTGAGCCAGTGTAGTACTGTGATGTGCCAGCCTAGTGCTGTGATGAGGTATCATTTTTACTGATACATTTTGATGCAGATGATGATGGCATTCTTTCGAGAATGATGATGCTGCCGATGAAGAAAACTTTCGATGACTCATAAATATGCTAGCCAATGTTTCAAGATGATATTAACGATACTGTCCTCTTGATGCCACTGATGATGCAGACCTCTCTCACCTGATGCTGTTGAAAGAAGACCCTTCTTGTTAAGAGGGAGTGTTGAAATAATGTAACTGCGAAGAGTATTCTTATTATTATTGTTATTTTATTATTAGGATTAATCCCCATTGTGGATTAATCGTGTCGGTAATTGTATTAGGACCAAATCCCCTTTTGCGGATTGGTCATCGGACAATTGTAATAGGCAGAATAAGAAGTCGGCCCAAGTAGTTATTATTGAGACCCATAATTAAATTAAAGGTGGGTTTACCCACCCAAAGTGAGAGGTCGGCCCTGCCAGTGAAACCCTTTCACACGTGCTAGTCTTGTATATATAGGGAGGCTAGCGCCTCACTTTATCACACAACACACTTGCTCATTCTTGAGAAGCAAGCTGCAACTTACCAGTGAGAGAGAAGAAGAAGAGTGGCGCATCTTTTGGAGAGGACTATCTGTATTGGTTTGAGTTATCTCTTGAACATTGCATTAGCAATTTATGATAAAGAAGTTTTTGCTGGGTTTTCTTCTCCTTGAGGGTTTCCCAGGGTAAATGTTGTGTCTCTTGTGAATGTATTTTTTAGTGATCTTGTTCTTATGTTGTTCTTATCTATTGAAATGCAAAGAACTATAATAATGGCATAAACATTAACAAGCAACACCTCCCTCAGCAAAACCTCTTGTCTTGGTCTATTTTTTCCTGTTTTTGGGCTAGCCGTATGCCGGGAAGGAGGAGAGAGCACGAGGCCTTGCTTTTGCAACACCATAGTGAGCCTCTCTCCCTAGGGCTTTGCTTTTAAGGCCATGCTCTAGCAACACCTTGAAACTTTTCCCTCCAGTCCTTTGAAATCTCTTTCCCTTCAACTCTTGCGTCCATCATTTATTGACTCCTTTAACCCTAAGGCACTGATCTCCAGCCTCTAGCGTTGAAGTGGAATCAAATCCAAACACTCTCAAACTTCTTTTAAAGCTGAAACCCTAACTACACTAACCCTAACCTACTAACCCTAGAATGCTGATGTCACCATTGGTTATTTCATCTTGATGCAACAACGTTTCATTTTATAAGCAATTGAATGGTGGTTAAGAGCATTTATTGGATTGAGTGTTGATTTGTTACATCGAATGCTATATCGTTCCAGTATTTATTGACAAGTAACATATTTAACATTGCCATTGATTTCATCAATATTCACTGTCAAATTGCTTGCATTAAATATCAGATAGTCACTTACATATGAAGTACTAACCCCATTGAATATAGTTTGCATATATCTTTCTTGCTGTTGTCTTGTTCCAGGCAGGTACATATTCTTTGGGGGTTACTTCGAATTGGCCTTTGGCTGGACTATCTTTTTGAGTGGTGATCTGTGAAGGGGGAACTATCTTACTTCTTTTGAACCTTTGCCTCTTCAAAGCCACAGGTCACCGGGGACGTGTCCCCTGGGCCTAACCTCCCTAAATAGAAAGAACCTCCCCATTGTGGTGACATTGGGTGGGGAAGGTTCCCGTTTCGCCAGTTTGACCTACTATTTGCTAGCCTCTCTCTCGTCTACAAACTGTGCGATAACACAGCTTAATTGCTGTGTTGTGATTCCAACTTAATTGCTGTGTTGTGATTCCAACTTAATTGCTGTGTAGTGTGCCAGCCTCGTGCTGTGATGATGTACCAGCCTCGTGCTGTGATGATGATGTATTAGTTTTATACTAATCCATATTGATGCAGATGATGATTTCATTCCATTGAGAATGAAGATGCTGTCAACGAGAAAAACTTTCGATGATTTATAGATATGCCAGTCAGTGTTCCAAGATGTTGTTAATGATGCTGTCCTCTCACCCACCTGATGCTGTTGATGATGCTGTCCTCTTTCTCGCCTGATGCTGTTGTAGAATACCCTACTTGTTAAGGGGGAGTGTTGAAATAATGTAACTGCAAAGAGTATTCTAATTATTATTGATGCATTATTCATTAGATCAATCCCCTATTGCGGATTGATCATGTCGGCTATTGTAAATGACCAAATCCCCTTTTCCGGATTGGTCATAACATAATTGTAATAGGCAGAATAAGAAGTCGGCCCCAGAATATATTAAAGGTGGTTATAACCACCCAGAAGAAGAAGTCAGCCCTGCCAGTGAAAAGACACCTCCGTCCACATGTGCCAGAGTTGTATAAATAAGGAGGCTAGCGCCTCATTTAGACACACACTCACTTGTTCATCAAGAGCCAAGTTTGGAGCTGCAGTTGGAGAAGAGAGAGAGAGAGAGAGGCGCATTCTTGGGAGAGGACTTTCTGTATTTGTTTGAGTTATCTCTTGGCATTGTATTGGCTATCTATAATAAGGAAGTTTTTGCTAGGTTTTCTCCCCCATGAGGGTTTCCCAGGATAAATGATGTGTCTCTTTTGATTGTGTATTTCTCAGTGATCCTATCTATGCTATTGTTATCTAGTGAAATGCAAAGAACTCTAATAATAACTTAAACCTTAACAAATATCACTAGCACAAAACTATTCACAATATTTCCACATAACCTGCAATAACGAATATTCACCACCTTTGTAATTTTCATATGATAGTCTTCATACACATAGCTCTCCACTTGCTGCCACATCTTTACATTGGCATGCTATTGCTTACACTTCACATAAACATTATAGAGGATTGGTATTGCTTGCTTGGATAAGATAACATTAAGATGCACATGTGATAATGAAAAAAATAAATCCAAGTAGACACAATATACATTGGATACTCCTGCACTCTAATCTTCGATGTAATTGATAACGCAACATAGTGCACAATTGTGTTCAGTATGATTAAATGATCATGCTTGATTTTTGGTTTTTAAGATGAGTGTTGGGAACCTGATATATATGGTTTTGGAGAGTGGGAGGTCAGCTCCATCATAGATACTAAGAATCCCATTCCTAACACTATAGGGGCATTGATGTAACCCAATAGGACCACATGATAGCCACTTGATGGTCACAGGTGTCACCACGACAAGATTACCACCATCATAGTAAAACACTAAACTAGACTCCTTTCTAGGAATTCTTTTGATATAAAGCAACAAAAACCCTATTGGTCATAATTGAAATTCCAAAGAGGGAGTTATGTTGTTTGCACAAACTCTATTAATTGTCTGTTTCGCAATGAATTGCCTCGCTATAAAGTCATTCCCTACACTTTATGCGTAGTGTGGATTCACATGTGAGACATCACAATTACCTAGTTGCAATTGGGAAATGACTTATTATTGTTTGGTGTTAACCATGCAAGGAGACACTTTTCAAGGGAAGGAAATATTTTAGAAGTAGTGTGATGCCTTGTCACAATGAGGCAATGATTTATTATTATCTGGCACTGACCATGGGAGGAGGCACTCCTTAAGGGAAGAAAAGATTTTAGAAGTAGTGATCTAAAATCAAGTGACTGTGAGGATAGATAAGTGAGCTATAGATGAAGCAATCCCTGTACTCAAGCTTGAAATTAAGGTTAAATTGAGAGAAATTGCCCATATTTCCCATTTGTAGAAAATTTAGGGTGTTGGCAATGTTATCCCCATTTTGTGGATAACTAAGGAGATCATGTATTGAGGCCCTTAGGTTGAAAATATGGAGTGCCAAGAGACTACATGACCAACAATACCCTTTGGCATAGATGGAAAACCCACTCACCACCACAAATGGTCACAATTTTGTAGATGGCATCCACCACACTAGCTGGCTTCTGGAAGGCAATGGGCCTTGCTCCATGAGGTACAAGTCAATATTATGGTGAGCATCATTTCAATATTTAAGCCATTTGATTATGTTGTATCTTAGATTGCTCTAGATTTCTTGATATGTGCTTGGACATTTTGCCTTTTGCCCTGCTTCACCTTGGTGGTTGATATTGTGCCCTAGTAAGTGGTTTTCCTTGGGGATGTGTTTTCTACTGGGAACTCCCTTAATGAGCCATCGTATTGTTCCCGACCATACTTACCACTTTCCATCATTATTCCCCTCCATTTCCTTATCTCTTGGGATTTTAGGGTGTATTGACCCAAGAAGGGGTTGTCCCTCATTCTATGGGAAGAAGGGGCTAAAGGCCCAAAGGGTTGGTATTGGGTAAAAGAAAAAAGCCTTATATAAACCTTGCAGATGCCTCACCTAGGGATCACCCAAGAAAGCAATGAAATGCTTATCTTTGAATAAAGGGGATCCACAATATAATAAAGAATGCTTAAAAGGTTAGTTGAAGGATAGGTCTTATCATGAGCCGACCTATCACATCCATGGATATCTAGTGGTATGACATTGTCATCATCTGGTCACTAAACCAGGGCAATGGCTCTCAATTGCATGGCTGAGAGAAAGGGGGTCTCATCACGAGCCAACCTTCTCATTTCCATTAGGTGTTTGTGGGTGACATTGCCACCACTTGGTCACCATGCCAGGGCAGTAATCTTCAATCTTTCCTTATGCTATATTGAAAGAAAATAAATAAATAAATATAAAAGGCAATTGATGGGCTTGGAAAAAGTGCATTGTGGGTGAAGGTACCACACACCCTCTACAAAGGCACCCATGAATGAGACACTACGACCCCTTGTATGTCATGAGCCCTATGCCCATTGAGTCTTGACCCTTACCACTTCATCCACTTTATAGGGCTTAGAGAGGGATATCTTGGAAGCTCTCCTTGACCTAGGGAAAGACCTACCCAATAGGACATCTCGTCAACCCTCCCATATTTAAGCTTGACAAGTCGCATAGTGTCTTTGAGCTGTTAATTGTTTGATATAGTGATCTTTGATGCACATGCTTGGATGGCTTATTTATTGATTGGATTCACTTATATTGATGTTATGACTTGAGATCCTTGGAGGGCTTGTTCATTTGTCTTTGCATGACCTAGTTGGTGGACAATTTTGGGAGAACAAGCCTAGCTTGGGCTTCCATGGGGCTACAAGCCCACAGGTTGGATGCCAGGGGCCCGCATGCAAGATGAGAGCAATCAGACTTGGACGGCCTTGATGATGACTTGGACAACCTAGCCCACCCCTTACTTGCCAAACGATTTGCCCAAGAGGGGCAAAACGTTCCACTTTTGAGCTTGACGTCATGATCTTGGGGGCTACGACATGGTGGTGAGGTGCCACTCTTTTGACACATGGACGTTTGAGGAGGAGAAGGGTCTTCACCATGATGAGAGTGCTTAGATGCTTGACATGTGGCCTTTGGAGGCCTATCCATGCTTCTCCAACACCAACGACTTCCTCAAAGTGGCAAAACGTCCCCTAAAGGGGTGACACCCTCCTAAATTAGGGTTTTATTTGTGCAAAAAGTGAAATTTTAAGTGAATTGTTTAATATTACTTTGTTAAGGGGGCAAGATTAGGGTTCTTGACCCCTAATCTTGTGTTTTTGCTCCTTAATTTATGGACAAGCTATGTTAGCTACATTTTGTATAAATAGAGACTAAGAGATCATAAGATCTCATTTTAAACATAACTCTCCCTCTTGTGAGAGGCCTTGGTCTAAAATTTGCGCCACACTTGGCTCTTTTATCTCTTGTGCACTTGTTTATGGCTATGTTTATGAATGGTTGATGGAGGAGGTCTAGTGCTAGTTTTGGATGATGCTTTCTAGCTCTTGTGGTGGATTATCTTGACATTTCTCTCGATCTTTGTATGGTTTTCTACTATTATGCTATCATTTTTCAAGGTCAAGTATTGTTGTGCTAGGAGCTAGGTGGGAAATATAAGGGCATACACCCCCACCATAGCCTTCATCATTTTATTTTCTTTATCTCATTAATTTTATAAGGGTTTGCTAAGAGAAGTATAAGGGCATACAGTCTCTTAGCCTAAACCCTAGCCTAGAGAAACTTGTCTTGGGAAGTAAAAGGGCTTACACCCCCAAGGAGGTAGCTTCTCTAAGCTCCTTTTGACTCCATTAACACAATAGTAAAGACATTAGTCATACCTTTTTGCATTGGAGATCATTACCTTGGGAAACAAATTTTTTGGTCTTTTGAAAGGTTTCTTGCTTGAAGTTGATTCCTCTCATTGAGAGGAGTCTTCCCCCACTAGGGCATCCCCTCTCTCCCAACACTCTAATTGCTGTTACAAACTTTAACCTACAGCCATTAGGGCTGCATAACCCTAGCTACTAACACTCTCATAACTCCTAAACTAACCCTAGGCTAGCTCTCTAACTTTGCTCATTTACTCTACTAACTAGGGCACATCTTTTGAGCTAGTTCTTGGCACGTTTCCATGGTTGATTTTGCTGCTGCATGCCACTAAATGCTACAGCCATAAGGCTGCAATTTTCTGCAGAAAATACATGTTTACAACAACCATCTTTTCTTGCTTCTTAAGTGCCAATTTTTAGCCTATATTCATTGCTAAGTTTGATGCTGATTTACCTAACTAGTCTAGATCTTTATATGCTGATTTTAGATGTTTTATTTGCTGATATAAACTGATATCTACTGCTGCAAATTAGGGACAGCAAGCTTAACTTGCTGATCCAACTAACATCTATTATTCCAAAGTGTCTTTTCTTGTGTCTCGGGTAGGTACAATCATCCAGAGAAGTGCTATACTCGTGGGGCAACAATTACTTGACTTGCAAGGCATCTCTCCCTACCTTTTATTCCACTTAGACTTGACCTCTAGGGGCTTCACTTCCATTTCCCTCCATCTCCATCTCAATCGCCCTAGGGTCATCGAGATCACCTCCCTAGAGTGACCTGGTTACCCTTGAAGTGTGGGAACTACATCGAGGTGACATTGGGTGTAGGATTCCCAAGTTGTGGCACTTGCCTTGTGGTTGGGTCGGGCTTTGCCCAACCTACAACTTGCGCTATAACAGGCTACATAAATGCTTTGTCTATAGCTAAGGGGTTAGCTCAATCAGTGGTTGCCAATGTTGTTGGGCATTTGGCTAGTTCCGTGTTGGGAGGTGCCTAGTTCCAATCTCCTTGGGTGAGGTGCACTAGACTATGCCGACAGGGTTACTACGAATGCCATCCATGAATGTGAGGAAGCATTCCTTGGGTTTCCTCGCGAGGTTTTCCTTGGAAAGAAAGGCTTTGTCCATGACATATATTAAGGATCTATAAATCTCTCTTTTTCAATATGTGAACTTTCATTCCATAACAAAGATGACAATATGGCAAGTTTCTCCATAAAAAAGAAATAGATACTAAAGAATCGACTTTCCCAAATTTATGATAATATTCTTCCTCCATATCAAAGAGACTCAGGTGGTTGCAATTACTACCTTGTAATTGTGTCTTCTTAATTAACACTATGTATTTATTGCTTATTTATTTTATGTCAAGTTTTTCGAGTTGTTATGACTTTAGCCACTTTTGACCCTAGGAGGCTAGGACCTTTGGTAGTTAATTAATCATTATGCTAGTTAATTTCCTCTAACATCTGCAACTATATTCTATTCAATTACGCTTGGGTGGTACTTTCTCCTAGATTTCAGTAGGTTAGGAAAGCGAGCTATATTCTAGTCAATTATGCTTGGGTGATACTTTCTTGTAGATTTCAGTAGGTCAAGAAAGGGAACCGATGAGTTCTCCACATGAAACTTATCATTTAGTAGAGTACAAATTTATATCCAATATGCATTTTCTATTTTTGATAAGGATTTTATCATCCAAAGAAGTATCTTTTGGAATTAGACACTATCATTTGGATTTTGGAAGTGCATGATGTTAGCTTTCGGGGTTACTTTGAAAGTGTTTTACACCATGTTTGGGGGTGCTTCATGAGATTTGGGGTACATGGTGTATGATTAACCCTTGGATGTGCGTGATGGATTTGCACATTGGAGATGGCTTACTTAGTGGTTGCTTGACCTCAGTGGAGTCCTTGCATGACATTCTTCTATAGGGTGTTGGAGATCTTCAAATAGCTTGGTGACATTCTACATGTTGGCCACATGGAGGAGGTTGCTTGCTTGGAGAACACCCTGCATTGATGGAGGAGCATTTGGCACTTAAGAGGAGGGTGTTGAGCCCTAAACAACATGAGGTAGCTTGGATGCTTGCATGGAGGCCTAGAGTTGACTTGGGGCCACTTGGGTTACAATAGTGTTCCTGTAGGGGGAGTGGACCCAATGGAGTGCGTGGCTTAGGAGGTTCGTTGGAGTCATTGGAGGCCTTTCAAAGGAGTGTTGGACTCATCTTGTGGAGCGCCCTTGCATTGGGTGCCTTGTTTGTGGATGACATCACCTTGGAGCTTGACATATGTACCCTTCGAGTGTAGCACTTCACATGTGTGAGCCCACATCAATCTTTGTAAGTTGCTTGTAAGGTCATTGGCCCACATATGTATTTTTGGAACTTGGCCTCTCTTACCTCTCATATATATAGAGGAAGCAAAGAGTCCTTTCATATTCATTTTGATTCTTATCCATGTTGTGTTAGAGATGTGACTAAGAGGAGTGCATTAGTCTTCCTCTCTCTCTTGGATCTTCTTTTGTACTTTCTCTCTTGTCTTGGAGTCACTAGGGTTTCTCAGAGCTTCTTGGAGTATCTTTAATACTAGGGTTAGGGTTTCATCCCTTGGAGATGTGGAGATTAGAGTTTTGTGATGAAACCCTAGGTTGTACTTGTTGAATTGAAGAAGAGGAAATGTTTCGGAGGACATGCTTGTGTGATGCTGGCTTGTTCGAGCTTCTTGGTGTGAGCTAGGGTTTTCATTGTTTTCCCTAACTAGGTTTTTGGAGAGCTAGAGGATTGTACTAGCCTTGGGATAAGGCTATGGTATATACATAAACTTCATCTTTATGCATATTAATGAAGTTTCCAACTATTGCAGATTTGATTTTCAGCCATCCATTTCTTCATGGTTTTGTAATTTATAGTACTTGTATATCTTGCTGATTTGACATAAGTTAAGGTTTTTCAGATTTGTTTTATGCGTAATAAGATTGCCCTAGAGGGCTGAAACTTATTGGCACACTTTGGTGACTTTTCTCTTCTGTTGTCTAGTGGATTGTTGTTAAGGGTTGAAATACTGTCCACTTTTTCTGTTGTTTTATTTATATTTCACAACGGCTGTAAGGTTGAAAATTTGTAGGGATAAGATCAGGGGAAACCTCTAGTTAAGAGGTAAAATTTCTGAATTGTCCGATTTCCAAATTTTTTACATGACACTCTTTTAACATTTTTTTTGGGAAATACTTTTTATAGAATCCCTTTGGCTAAGCTTCCGTGCTATGAGGGGCGTATCCATGTTGTCAAAATCACCCAGGGCTTGCACTCAGCCTCCTCTGCATCCACTCAGGGGGTTTTGAACTAAGGTTGCAAGGGAGCGCCCCCCCCTCGAACTTGCTCCCGAATCGTGCTCCGAAGGGGAGCGTTCAGGGAGCACGCTCTCTGAATCTGAATGCTCCCCTTCGGGAGTGTTTTTAGGGAGCGCACTCCCTCATGAAAAAATGCGCTCCCTGGGTTTTGAGGGAGCGTCCAGGCAATGAATGCTCCTTGAGGAGGGAGTGTGCGCTCCCTCCTTAGGGAGCGTTTGCTCCCTGGATGCTCCCAAGGGAAAAAAAACGCTCCCCGAGCCTGCGCACGTGAGGAGGAGGAAATTGTTTTTTTTGAGAAATGACTCATGGGAAAGGTAGCCTAGGGTTAGCTAAGAGGTCAAAACACTCTTTCACTCCCATTTCTCTCATTCTATTTCTCATTTGTCCATTTCTTTGCTAAGAGGGTTTTGATTCTTGAGAGGGTTCTTGCTAGTTCTTGAGGAGATTGAAGGGAGATTGAAGGATACCATTTGTGAGAGCTTGGAAGGGAGATTGAAGGCTACCATAGTCATATTCAACCACCATTGGAGAGCTAAAGAGGTAGGCTCTTAAAGCCCATTTTTCTTTCTTGTTTTTTTTTTTAAATGCATGTGTTGTAAACTAGTTTCTTCTCCTACTCTTTCCCATTTCTCCTCCATCATTCTATTGCAGGTAGCAACTTATTATCAAGGGCCAAGGTTCAACAGTCATGATGTTGATGTCAATGTGGTGTGCCATTTTGGTTGCATTTTTTATTATAATGATGGTGGTGGGAGGTTCACGTCGAAATACCCATGATGGTCAGGATCCCCAAAAAATGAGACAATGAAAATGACAGTGATGGTCAGGATCCCCAAAAATCCAAAGACAGGTACACACCTCTATGGAAGTATGTCATTAAGCTTAGTGGAGGGAAAGGGGGTGGAACAGAAAAATTTATATGCCACCATTGTCATAAAGACTACACAGGTTCCTATACCCGTGTGAGGAAGCATCTATGTGGGCCTATGTACTGGGATGAAGGTAAGAATATAGGAATCAAAGCCTGTGTGAGTATTGATTCCAAAGATAGACTTAAATACCAAAGGGAAGAGGAGGTAGTACAAAACAAAGCCAAAAGACCAAGGGGTGAACCTGAGAATGCAAGAAGAATGTTCATTGGTCGAAGTGCATCCCCCCATGCTAGTGCATTCTCACCTTCGTCTTCACCTAGAACACTATTTAGAATTCCTTGACCAAGGTTGTAGAGATGATGTGGATGCAAAAGTTTACTGGTTTCTATATGCATGTGGTATACTATTCAATGTTCTTCGCTCACCATATTGGCATGAAATGGTCCAAGCCATCAATGGTGCCCCTAAAGGTTATAGGAGCTCCGGGTATGACAAAGCTAGAACCGTGGGACTTGACAGAGAAAGAGCCAAAATCCAAGGTGCTCTAGGAAAATTTACAAATGAGTGGAACCGAAATGGGGTATCAATTGTATCTGATGGTTGGACAAATGTGAAAGGCAAGCCATTGATAAATATTCTTGTTGTGTCTAAGAGTGGTGCGATCTTCCTTTCAGCCCATGACTACTCAGATCGCTACAAAACAGGGATTAATATTGCAGATGCCTTGCTGAAAACCATTCAAGAGATTGGGCCCTACAATGCCATTCAAGTTATCACTGATAATGCTACTAATTGTAAGGCAACAAGAGCAATCATTGAAGATAGGTACCCCAATATATTTTGGTTGAGGTGTTTGGTTCACACAATGAACCTTTTGATGCATGATATCATTAAAATGAAGGACCATGATTATAGATGGATTCGTGCTTTGTACAAGAGAGAGAAGAAGATGATAAGATTTGTTACCAATCATAGCATGGCCCACTACATTTTTCGCAGTCACTCCAAGTTGGAGTTACTAAAGATTGCAAAGACTAGATTTGCTAGCTATTATCTCACCTTCAGGCGTCTGTTGAAGGTAAGAGAGGCATTGGCTAGTATGGCCTCGAGTGATTCATGGCAGGATCTAAAAGACAGGGCTACATCCACATCTGAGAGAAGTGACTTTCAGGAGGTGGAGGACACAGTGCTTGATGGCCATTTTTGGCAACAGGTTCGGTGTATTTTGCAGTTCACCAAGCCTATTTACATTATGATTCGGTTTGCAGATACAGATCGATCGATGATTGGAGAGGTGTATGAGCAGATGGACAACTTGCTAGGCCAAATCAAAGACATTGTAGAGCTGAAGGATGTGATCTGGTATGATCATATCCATAAACTTGTGGTCAAAAGGTGGGATAATTTGAATGTTCCACTCCATGCCCTGGCATATGTCCTTACCCCAAAATATTATTCTTCACCTTGGTTGGCCCAACCAGCACCCGGGGGTGGGGAAAGGAGAAAACCACACACAGATCCAGAGGTGCAAAATGGATATATGCTTGCATTGGACAAGTTGTTACCTGATGAAGAGGAGTGTGCTCAAGTACGAAGCAAATTGAGCAAATACATCAGTGAGCATGGAGTCTTTGGTAACTTGCATGCAACCAAAGATCGAGACAGGTTGGGTGCTATCGAATGGTGGAACATGTATGCCTCCCCTTCCAAAACTTTGCATAAATTTGCGGTGAAGGTGCTTTCTCAAGTCGTTAACACCTCTTTAGAGAGGTGTTGGAGCACCTATAGCTTCATCCACAGTGTAAAGAGAAACAACTTGAATGCAGACCAGGCAGAAAGCTTGGTTTATGTGCATTACAACTTGAGGTTGTTGTCGCATTACTGTGATGCAGGCGGGAATGCTTTTTGTAAAAGAGATATGACTTGGGATAACAATCCAGAGGAGACTAATTTACAGGATGGAACCATTGTTTTAGAGCGCTTGCAAGAGGAACTTTTGAGTAATCGTGATGGCGATCATATTCCTAGAGGAGATATGCCACCCCCATCCACTACAAGGGTTCCAGATTCATCAGTTTTACCTTTATCTGCACAACATCCATTGTCACGTGGGGGCCATTCAACTGCTGGTCATGTTCCACGATCACTTCCACCTGTTTCTCCTCTTATTCAAAGATCACAGGAGAAGAAACTAGAAATTTCTCGTGGCAAGAGGAAAACTTAGAGCATAGTACTTAGTACTTGCTAGATCTCTTTTTTTGTTTCATGTTTAGAAGTAGTCTCTAAAACTTAGTACTTTGTCTTGAGTCTTGAGTCTTGACTCTTTATTATGGCTTATTCTGTAAACAATATAGTTATGAACTTATGAACTTAAGAACATCATATGACAATTTACCTTTGAAGTTAATGATTGACATTATGATGCTTTAATGATTGATGTTATGATGCTTTTATGATTGATGTTATGATGCTTTAATGTTGAGTCTCACATATGTTTATGATCGATGTTATATGTGTAGTATGTAGTATGTACTAAATGGTTCATGCTTTAATGATCACCGATTCATCACTAATCAATTAGTTAAATGATCTTATATCTATGTTTTCATGTTTTTTGCAATTGATTCAACATTCTGCATGTTTTATATATATATATATATATATATATATATTTTTTAGGTATTATATAAAAAACGCTCCCGAAATGCTCCCGCTCCTGGAGATTTTTGAAAATCTGCGCTTCCCGCTCCCGCTCCGCGCTACCAACAGCCTTGTTTTGAGCCCAAGTCTCTGTGTTAATACAAGCTTGATCACTTCAGTGCTTACTGCTAGACCACACTCCTGTGGCCCAAATTAGATTTTAACTTGCATGGAAAAGGCTGGATGGATGCCCATTTGGTTTGCATTTAATATATTTACATTGTTTTGTTTCATCGTCCATTCTGATGTTGATCTTTATGTTATATCATTTTGATTCTGGATGTGTATGCGACTCTAAATTGTATGGACAAGGTTAGATGGATGCCCATTTAGTTTGCATTTAATATATTTTCCATGTTTTATTTCATTGCCCTTTTTGATGTTCTGATCTTTACCATGTATATATATATATATATATATATATATATATATATATTCTGCACAAAGTTGTTTTTGCTGACATTTTTACATGATTGATTTCAGGGTTTTGTTGAGCAGATCAACACATGTTTGAATCGAAAGAAGGAAGAGGATGAGATTAAACCTGAAATGACACGAAAAGAAGTTATCAAATGCATACAATCAAAGAGACCGAAGTTACGGGGAATTAACCTTTCTGGTTTGGACCTATCTAAATTGGTAATGAGCTGCAGAGATACCAAAAAACATAAAAAATTAATGTTTCCTTTTTGGAAGCAGATTGTATGTGCTTTTAAATTTTGTCACTCTGTAATTTGTGCTATGTTTTTGTCAGACCTATGGTTGTCTTGATTGTGGAAATTTCGAGAATCACTGCTCAATGCAAATTCAGAAATTTCATCTCAGCTTTGAGGTTCCCCTTATCTACTTTTTGTGAACTTTTAGCCCTAAGGCTGAATCTGAAATATAAATTACAATGGTATATCTTTCACTTTTTTCCAACCAAAAATACATAAGGCAGCCCAAGAAAATAAATACCGAACAATTGTACTTCAAGGGAACTATGTTTCAAGCCCTTGAGGCACAAATTCCAACATATAACAGATTTGAAAATTACTAAATTACAACAGATTTATTACAGCCATAAATCTGCTCACTTAGCTTTTATATGTTTGTCAAATCACTCAACAAAATCAGCTAGCTGTTCATGATAAATCAACATACCAAACAGCCCTAGAAAGTCTCATTCACCATAAGCATATAAGCTGAAAATCAGATCTGCAATTACACAGTTTGGACAGTAAAGTGATTTTCATATATGCATAAGAATGAAGTTACAAGTACAAACCGAGAACTTACCACAAGCGGGTACAAGATAGTTCTTCAAGCGTATCACAAGCTAGGACTCCATGCTCTCCAAACCCTAGCTAGGGCAACCACGACAAGCTAGCATCACACCAACAGTCAAACCTTAACCACCAACTCCTCCTAGCTAAGAATCAGTCCAACCAAAGTTGGCTGCTTCACAACTAGCTATCATACACATCGACAAGCCCTCTTTGGCACCTACACTTGCATCACACTAGTGTAACAAGAGAAACAAAATAGTCTTCCACTGTCTTCTCATCCAACACTCCAAAAAGTCCTAGGGTTTCCAATGCCACAAACCCCACGTCTATCCTCTCACAAGAACCATAAGAACAAGTTCTCCCTTTGCTCGCCTAGGGTTTCTTTCAAACCCTAGTTCTCCTTGTCTTCTTATAGTAAACTCTAACCTTAATGCCTTTTTTCATCAACACAAGAAACCTAGCGCACTATGTTAAAGTAAATATCATATTATAATGGTCAATTAAATATTAGACATAGGCATTAATAAAGTCACTTCCACTTTAGGTTATTTTATGCTTTTATTCTTTATTTCACTTTAGTGTGTTTCTTGGTCTATCCCATGTTCATAAAGTGGATTGACTCGACTAGCTTGTAACCTATAAGGAAGCTTTTGCTTTCTCATTATTAATGCAATCTTGGTTTCTTTTATGTGTTTGTGTTATTATTATATGGTATCAGAGCCTAGCATTCTCGAAGCCATATCAAGAGTCTCAGGCCAGTGAAAGACAAGGTTTTCACTCTTGCAACTTCAACAGTCTGGGTGCAATGGAGTCTTTGCAAGTGTAAAGACCTAAGCATTGCTGCTGGTAGAGATAGGTCAAGGGATAGCCAACATGACACTTGTTAACGCAATTTTCTGCACTAATGAACAGATCTGAAAATGATTAAAAATAAGCTGTTTGTACCCACAATCAGATCTAAAATGACTATTGATTTGCACAGAAAATAGGTTAATTATAGGAATTTCTGCCCTTAAAATGTCACTATCAGAGTCTTGGGCTGGTGCATGCCAATCGCAGGGGGGTGACCCTAGCCTCTTTGCTTGCTGTCCGCCACCTGTAAATCTGCAAAACAAGAGAAGATAACAGTAGCAAATACAATATAACAACAACGAATACAACATAATAGCAACAAAATAAAGAGGTTTATGGCTGTTTTTAGACAGCCAAGGTTCAGAAATTTAAATTTTGATTGTTTTTGGTGAGATTTCTACAACTTGTTACTCAAAACCAGCAAAGAAAATCATGAAGAAAACGATACCAAACAGCTGGAAATCGCCCAAATGGTATGCTGATAACTCCTCAAAAATGATGCAGTTCACAAGCTAAAACACACACAAAACTAGAAGGCCTGGTACAAGCACATCAAGCTTTTATTTTTCCAAATGTAGGAGGCTGTTTGTGCCAAGAAACAAGTACAAAGATGGTGTAGTAGTGATCCCTGCATACAAAAATCAGAAGCGAGAGAGAGAGAGAGAGAGAGAGAGAGAGAGAGAGAGAGAGAGATCTGAAGTCTTGAATTGCTGAATTAGAATATCCAACCCTTTGACAATGAGAAACAAGTGTATAAATAGAATCAAGTGAGGAGGAGGGCGCCTTGGGTTAGGTGAGGGAAGGTGGGGCGCTCCCCTTGAGTTTAGGAGAGGAGTGTGAGAGGGAGAGAATTTAGGGAGTGGGTGAGGTAGATTGAGGTAGTGCGTCCCCCTAGAGTGAGGAAAATGTGGAGAGGAATGAGCGGAGTAATTTAGGGAGAGAGGAAAGGGGGAAGTGGTTGAGAGAAAAAAGGTGGGCGTCCCATGAAGAGTGGTGCACCCCCTTTGAATGAGGGAATGCTGGAGAGAGAAAGGGGAATTGGGGAGTAAAGTTAGGGAAAGTAGGAATTAGGGAGAGAAGATAGGGATTTAGTGGGTGAGGGAGATAAGCGAGGAGATAAAAAAGGTAGGCACCCCCTTTGGTGAGAGAAAAAAGGTAGGCGCCCCCTCAAATGGCTCATATATCATTTTGTGGGTCCCATCACATGCCAACTCAACGCCAACTCATCCAAACCTGCCACATGTCATGTTTGTGAAACTGCCACATGCCACACAACCTGATGACCAATCCTGCTAAAAATAGTATGTCTAAAAATAGACATGGCCAAAAATAATAGTTTTCCTAAAAAATAGGAAAACCTCAAATAATGTCCGGGACCACGAGGAGATCACTGCCAAAAATAGCATGTCTAAAAATAGACACTGCCAAAAATAGAAAGTCCTCGGAAGTCAATGGAAATATGCTCATCGGATTCAATTTTTTGTAAGGAATTTGGAAATGTAATCGGAATCACCATATGACCCCTCAATCTCCACCTGCCAATAATAGAAAGTACTCGTGCAACATCCTAGAAAAGGTTCATTGGAATCAAAATGCAACTAGGAACAATATTATATGCTCGGAAATGTCATGTGAGCCTTCAAACACTATCTCCTAAAAAATAGGAAACTCCTAAAAATAGGAAACTGGCTAAAAGCAACAATCTCTCTCTCTGAACCATGGAAAACTGAACTGAATCCATCTCTGAAGCAAAACCACCACTTAACCAATCTTTGTACCTTCCCTCAACGGGAAAACAACCTTGGCCTGATCAGTGCTGTCTCCGAAGAACCATCTGAATGCCAGTAGAATGAGTAACACTGGCCCCTAACCCCAAGGATTTCCAAGTGAGAAAATCCAAGGATTAACAAGAGACAAAAGGGTTTTGGGTCATTCGAAGCCAGGATTGATTGAATGTTGGTATTAAAAGCCAAGTTTAAAAATTTCTGGTTTAAAACTAGGTTCAAAATAAAAAAAAGGGAAAAAGGTGTACGGACTCAATGATATGATTGTACAACCATCGCATGTGAGCCATACAACCCAACGGCTAGCCGTACATACAGAATTGGGCCGCTGATTTCAGTCGCCAATAGTCGTACACGTGTATGGATCAGTCCTATGATTGTACAAATTCACCATTGCAGTGACCAAAATAGAAATTGGAGCTGCACATATCTGTTCTTTAGTAAAATTTCTTAAATTTTTTCAATTAAGAGGATTTTGGAGTAGATTCAGTGTGTTCTTGCTTGTATCGATGCCCAAATTTGTAGATCTAGAAGAATTGGTTGTTGATTTATTGTTTTTCAGCAGATCCAAGTAGAAATTAATTGATTTGGTGTTGGTTGTTAGTAGATCTAACTCTTTTGGAGCTGTTTGAGAGATCTGATTGTTTTAGAGCTGTTTGAGAGCAAATTTGTCTAGATCTGTGTGTTTTTCAGCAACTTGAGAGTAGATATGGGGTTTATTCAGTTGCTTTTGAGCAGATTTGGGAAAACTACATATTCTTGGGTAGATTTATCAGAAATCTATATGTTTTTCAGTGATATGTGGCTGCTACAACAGTTTAAAGCCAATATCCAGGTGTTCTTACTCTAGGATTGTAGCTTGAGGAGGGAAGACCATGTATTTTTCAACATTTTTCTCTATTTCAGTATAAGTTTCTGCATTCTTGACTTGTATCTATGGCCTCTTTACCCAACATCATGCTGGAAGGCAGCTAGAGGTTCTGTGGAAAGAACTACAATACATGGAAGCAACATATGTTTGCCACTTTTGAGTACAGGTGCTTGGTTGCTATTGTTCTAGGTAATGATATTTGACCACAAGTTGTGGGTAAAGACCAGGACAAGTTTGATGAGCGAGATAAAGAACCGGTAATGCTACTTAAGTTGTTCATGACAGATGAAATGTTTCCTGAGGTTTAGACAGGGAAGACTTTAACAGTGATTTGGAAGCATTTGAAAGAGTTGTATGAGACTTTGGATAGGAGTAAAGCCTTCTTCCTAAAGAATATGCTATTTTAGACCACAATAGATGAGAGTGCATCATTACAAGAGCATTTACTCAAGATCAAGGATATCAGAGAATAGTTGTTCGCCATTGGTCGGAAGATGAACGAGCCTCGAACATGGTGTTAATCACTTTCAAAAGCTTACCACGTGCTTATGATCACTTTATTAAGACCCTAAACATCACCACTACGAATGATGACTTGAAGTTTGATGGGCTATGCAATATGCTCTTATAGCAAGACAAATGGAAGAAACAATTTGGTAGCAATGGTGAGATAGAGGGTTCAGAACAGGCCTTTGCAGCCAATGTTAAGGGAAAAGGCAAATGAGCAAAGAAAAAAGGTCAAGCCACTGATGAAGATGCAACCAATAGCTTGAAGACCGTCACCTGTCACTACTGTGGCAAGGTGGGCCATATGAAGAAGCACTGCAGACAAAGGTTAGTTGACCAGAAAACCAACCAGGGAGGGTCCCAACGGAAGGCTGATGTCGCAGAGCATATAAAGGAGTCAACCTTCTTTACATTCATGGCCAAGAAGCAAGCTAATTAGACATGTTATCTGCTTGGTACATTGATTTAGGTGCAATATGACACTTCACCAATAGAGAGGACTTGTGCACAGAGTAGTCTTCTTGTTCCTCGAAGGATTTAGTGATCTTCGGTGGTGGGGTAGAGTACATAGTAGTTGGCAAAGTGAATGTGCAGATTTCCTTTGGATTTTTCTCAATGTGTATTATGTGCCAAGTATGGAGCTTAATCTACTTTTAGTGAGTCAGATTATGAGCACTACCCCCATCTAGAGGTCAATTTTAGCAATCACAAATGTTATATAGTTGACTAGGCGATCAAGAAGACTATTGTTCTTGGTGTGGAAGATCACGGGTTGTTCAGATTGATTGACATTGGATAGGTCAAGGAGCATGCACGTGCAACCAAGTGTGCATCAAACATCAATACACTTTGGCATCAATAGTATGGGCACCTTGACTTGACCTACCTCTCTTAGTTGTCTTGAGAGAATTTGGTAGATGGACTTCCTAATATTCAACAACAAATTCAGGGTGTGTCTAGATATTGCAAGATAGGGAAGCAACGTAGGGTGCCATTTGATGAAGGACAAGCTTGGAGAGTGAAGAGGGTCCTTTGGCTGGTTCATGTAGACGTTTATGGACCAATGAACATGACATCTATCACTGGTGCCAAGTATTTTCTTGTTATTGTTGATGACTACAGTAGGAAGATGTGGGTGTATTTTTTGACATTGAAATCTGATGTGTTTAATGAGTTTCAAAAGTTTAAAGCCTTAGTAGAAAAAGAGTTAGGTTGTCACATTACCATAATGGAGGGAAATTTTGTTCCAAAGAATTGAATAACTTTTGTGCTAAACATGGGATCAAAAGACAATTTACTACACCCTACACTCCAGAACAGAATGGAGTGGTTGAGAGGAGGAACCACACAATCACAGAGATGGCTAGGTGTATGATGCAAAATAGGTGTGTTCCAAACAGGTCTTGGGTTGAGGTAGTCTTCACAATAGTATACTCGTTGAATAGATCTTCGATGATGGTAGTGAAGCAGAAGACTCCAGAGGAAGCATGGCTTGGGAGGAAGCCCAAAGTCAATCGTCTTAAGGTCTTTGGTACTACTGCTTATGCCTGAATTCCAAATGAGAAGAGAACCAAGTTAGAACCAAAGGGAAACAAATTGATGATTAGAGGGTACAACGACAATCATAAAGCCTATAGATTGGTTGACACTAACACCAATCTGTTGAGCTTCAACAAAGATGTCATAGTTGATGAGGAAGTTGGACCTTTCTAGAATTTTTCAGAGATCAAAATCATAGAACAACAACCTGTTGTGGCTAAGGATTCAGGTATCAAGCTTCAGGTAGCTCCACTTGAGAGAGGGGAGGGTTTTGAGCGTTAAGGAGTTTTTGGGATTTGATTCTAATGATACTGATATAGGTACAAGTTGCCTAGATCATGGTGATAAATTTGATGGGGAAGATCCCAAGAAAAGACCAAAGTGGTGGCACAACACCATTGGATATGTTCGAACATATGAAATGATTGAGGGACGATCATTGAGAAACAAGAGCAACAAACCAAATACAGTCAACTTTTCTCTAATGGCCAATGTTCAGGAAGTATATGAGCCATAGGTGTTTGAGGAGGCAAAAGGGAGCCTTGAATGGTAGAAGGCCATGGAAGTGGAACATGAGAGTTTGATGAAAAATCGGATTTGCGATCTCACAACTATTCCTTCGGGGGAGAAGCCCATTGGTTGCAAATGGGTGTACAAGGTCAAGTACAAGGCATATGGTACACTTGACAAGTACTAGGCACGATTGGTTGCAAAAGGGTTCTCTCAGTGAGAGGGCATTGACTATGAGGAGACCTTTTCTCTACAACGAAGATGAGTACCATCCAATTAGTTCTAGCCATGGTAGCGTAGTTTCGCTGGAAGGTCCATCAAATGGATGTGGAGAGTGCCTTCCTCAATGGAGATTTGGAGGAAGACTTCTACATGTATCAGCCATAGAGGTTTCAAGTTCTAGGGAAGGAGCATCTTGTTTGCAAACTTAGGAAGGCTTTATATGGCCTAAAGAAGGCACCTTGGGCATGGTACATTAAAATTGACAGGTTCTTGGATGAACAAGGGTTCCAACAGAGTCCTTCAGATTCCTATTTGTTAATTTTTTCAAAACCCCAACCTAGTTTCAGTCTCGCTGATTTTTCAGCCAAATTTAAATGCCAAACTCAGTTTCAGCACTGTTTCAGCATATGTTACAGCCTAGTGTTTCAGCATATACTCACAACGGTGTTTCAGCATATGACTCAGCACTGTGTTTCAGCATATACTCACAGCGGTGTTTCAGCATATGACTCAGCACTGTGTTTCAGCATATACTACAGCCTTGTGTTTCAGCATATACTCACAGTGGTGTTTCAGCATATGACTCAGCACTGTGTTTCAGCATATAAAAACTTAACAGAAAATAAATTTCAGAACTGAAACATGAGGATTCTGAACATCGTTTTCAACGCAGAAATAAAATATCAGCAATATGCAAAACTCAGAAAATATAGACACAAAGATTTTTGGTCTAACTTCGACCCTGGAAAAACCCACAAGGGGAAAACCAGTGAGAGAGGGCTTTGTATTATTTATGAGCTTCTGAGAAATTCTTTTACAGCATATTCATCTTCAGATATTTACACAAACTTATCTGGACATTCCTGTAGCTTTGCTCCTCGATTTCTGAACCATAAATCCGTACAACTGTACGACAATTAATGTTGTACGGACTGTCACGAAATTCGTGCCAAAACTCTGCTAAGATTCAATTTCTGTGCCACTAAATGCTGTCCGGCAGCCTTGGAATGCATGCTAATACTCCCAGAAATTGCTGCTACTGTCTCTTTTCTTCAGCTCGACCTCTCTCTTGCTCTCTCTTGTTCTCTCAACAAGAATGCTTGCACTCCTCTTGTTCTCTCAACAAGAATGCTTCAACTTCCTTGTTCTTGGCATCTCACCAAGAACCTCTTGGCATCTCACCAAGAGTCTCTTGCTCTCTCAACAAGACTGCTTCTGCTTCTTACCCAAGAATGGGTGCGCCCACTTGCCTTAATCAACCTCATGAGGGAAGGTGAGGAGTTTTCTAATCTAACGGTTGAGATTGGATCAGATGGGTGGCTGAGATTTGGTGTCTCTTCACTCACCCTCACTTTAATCATAAAGTTATCTTTTAATTTGCATCTCACAAATTAATTTGACTAAGACCCACATTCGGCAATTTCTCCCCCTTAGGTGCCTAGGGAAGAGAAACACTTGCCTTGGTACTTTATTTTAATTTAAAATTTAACACTATTTATATGTCAAAAGCATTGGTGACAATATCATTCTACTAGTCATTTATGTATATGATATCATTATTACAGGTAGTGAGTCAAGTGCTATTGAATAGATCAAATCTAATATCAGTAAAGCTTTTGACCTGACTGATCTAGGCCTACTACATTACTATCTAGGTGAGAAGTTTGGAAAACATGTAGCAACATTTTTGTTTCACAAAATTGCTTGATAGGTTCAGAATGGCAGATTGCAAAATATCGTCTACACCTATGGAAAAAGGGTTGAAGCTTTTAGCCAAGATCGAAGATCTAGCCACTCCAACGACGATGAGTTTAACTTTGAGAGTGGCTGCCTCTTCTCTCTTATCTTTTTAATAAATAGCTTCATGGGTAGCTCACATAACCTCTAGGGACGACTTAATACAAAACCAAAACTCATGCATTATAGTTTAGCAAGGTGGCATTTCAACCGGCTAACCCGTCCTGTCATAAATTGCCCACACAATTTACACGTCCATCTTGGTCAGTTTGTCCCATTTTCAAGTTCACCATATTTCCAAGGTGTGTCCAAAGCCTTTGTCATATTGGCAAGGTGATATTCAACTTCCAACTTCAAATCTAGGGAAAAAAAACCAAAAAAATGAACATCAAACATTGTTAGAAAAACAACAATTGGGTGGTAAAAAAATCAGACTTATAAATTGTTCTATGAGCCATGAAAAAATTGATAATAAAAAGCAAGCAACTTACACTTTGAAACCCTGCATAAATATGGAAAAAAAAACTAGTTAAGAGGGCGAAATTTGAAGAAATACCTAGGATTTGAGAATATGAAAAACGTTGGCAGATATGAATCGATCACCGATCTAAAAAAAACTTTGATGGCGATAAGAATGATGGTCTAGCTCTCCTTCAATTGTTGACGATGGTGAATGCCTTCCCTCTCAATCCCCAACAATTGCAAAGACAAATGGGTAAAAAAAAACCAAAATTGACACTTTACGAGGGTTAAATGCGCCACAGGCAATTTTTTCCATTGTGTAGTGATTTTTTCACAAAGAATTGTGATTTTTTAGTGACATTGCATTGTGGCAATTTTTTTTGAAAAATCACGATTTTTTTGAGGCAATTTCTCATTTAGAATTTAACATTGCAAAAAATCGTAATGTGGCCAATTTTTTGACAATTTTTTCATCTATGTTTTATACTATGCTAGGGGTGCACTTCATGTGACGTGGGGTGCATGGTGAAACACTAGCCCCTTGTTGCATCTTAGACTATTTTGGTTGTTTGACATTTGGAGATTACTATAGGTGGATGCTTGTCCTTGAGATAAGTGCTAGAGGAGGTGCATTTCTTATGGAGATAGTTATCATATGTGGCCTTGACTTCTTCTACATTGCATGCATGTTGGGGATGGGGCCTTGGCATAAGATGTGAAGCTATCTAGTGGAGGAGCACTAGGCACTAGGAGGAAGGGCGCTTAGCTGTAGGAGCATTAGGATTGTATGGCACACTCTAGGAAGTTGAAATTTTGATTAAGGGAGTCTTTCTTCGAGGGCCCACCACTTGGAAGTTTCTATGGATTCAGTGCACACGTGGAGGAGAAGCATTGGAGCTTGTCTTGTAGAGCATGTAACTTTGTTATGAGGAGTTCTTGACATGTGGAGCCTTATCTTAGAGAGCGCACCTTTTGAGAGGTGGAGTACAACCATCTTGTGACATGGGTACACCTTGGAGAAGAGTGCTCCTCATGTGGACCTACTCTAGTGGCTTAGATTAGTTTTCTTGTGGACTTAGTTCACTTTCTATTGTTGGCCTCCCTCACCTATCTTATATAAAGGGAATATATTGTCTTTTTATTCACAACTTAGTCGCTAGATCATTTTGTATCTTCTTGATGTAATTTTTTTTCTTGGAAATAACTCCTCGAGAAACTCCCAAGCACTTCCCCTTGATCCAAGGATGGTATCCGATGTAAAGCGGGCAATGTAGACTCAATGCATTTGATCTTGTGGGAATTGAACTAGGGCCTTGCATAGTGCATTGAATCATTGACAATGTCTTGGAAATAGGAGCACCAACCAATTGAGCTAACCCTTGGGGCTATCTTCTTGATGTACTTTTATTGTAGTCCTTGTGCTTGTGTGATGCAAGAGTTGAAAGGATTAGGGCTCGTGTGAGATAAATTCTAGAGAAGATTTGGAGCACTAGGATTGAAGTCTTGGTTTGAGCGAAGACCTAGGGGTTATGGCATGTAACCCTAGACAAGAATGGGAGCACTTTATGCTAGTGGAGTTTGTGTGATGCAAGGTTGTGGATCTCCTTGAAGAATTTTGTGATGCATTGTTGTGAATCTCCTTGAAGACTTTTCTGTGCAAGTGGGAGATCCAAGAGTGGACTTCTTGGTGTGATGCTAGTTCGTTGTGAAGTCTTTGGTGTAGTTAGGAGAGCTTGGTTTAATGCCTTGCTAGGCTGTGGTATTGCTGGTTAGGGTTCACTATTGATGATGGATTCGCTAGCTAGGGTTAGCAATTGGAGTGTCCTTGCTTGGATGAGTTGAAAGGACATGTTGTATCAACTTGGGATGAGCTGAGGTATTGCGTTCCATCTTCATTTATGCTGTAATCTGAAGTGTCCCATTGTTGTCCAAATGTATATGTTGCAGATTTGAAAATCAGAGTTGTGTTCTCATTGCTTATAAGTGGTTTCTTGGCTGTTTCTATATGCTGATTTATTGGGACAGCTTGGCTGATATGTTATGTGATTTAGCATGCTAAGAAGAAACTAGAAATCAGATTTACTGCTATAACTAAAGTAATTTTCAGATCTAGTTGATGAAGGAGATTGTGCCCCAAGGGATGTGAATCTTCTGTCCTTCAAGTCCATATTTTTGGTGTCTATTTTCTTGAGCTTGCATAGTGATTTGGTTGGACATAAGTGAAGTATACACGCTGTGTTAACCCCTAGATTTTCACCCTTGAAAATCTTGCGGGTTAAGAGCTAGCATGCACTATTTTGGCTGGCATTCTGAGATTCTCCTAGAGTTTAGCACTTGTGTTGAGCAAGAGGGTAGTTCCCATCAGAGGCAAGTATATGATCGGTACAGGGTTATTTTGTTCAGAGTTAGAGTTAGCTTGGTTTCCTATGCATTTGAGAGAGATGTCTACATACAATAGGTGTTGCTGCTTTTTAGGAGACACAGTTTGAGTGGGTCTCTTGACAATTTGGAGTAGTTCTGAGCGCACAGGGATGGTCCTTACATGATTCTAGGCCCGATAGCACTTTTCTAGGTGACATGCAAGAACTTTCTATTTTTAGCATTTTGAGCTCCATGCCCCAGATTCAGATTCTGAGCACGTATTATTGATCCTTGAGACATTTTGAGTCTTTTGGACATTTTTCGGGATGATTCGGCATAGATTTCTATTTTTAGCAGGTTGAGCATCGGGGCTCACATGTTGATTCTGATTGCGGATTCAGGGTCCTTGCAGAAAATCGAATCCAACGAGTATAATATCATGGACATGCGAGGAATTTCTATTTTTAGTGGTAGACACATGATGGTGGTCTCTTAGTCATTCCGAGCATTTGTGGAGAGTTTGGGTCAGTTTCAACAAGTTTCAAATTTTAGGGACCAGATGGCTATTTTTGGAATTTTCTATTTTTAGCAGTCATTGTCATCTCTAGCAATGACAAGTGGCGAGCTCAGATTTTGACATGTGGCAGAGTATCAAGATGATGTGGCATCTACATGGCATCATGGACCAAGGGGGCATTTTCCAAGGATTATGTTTTAAATGAGAATTAATTAAGCTAAAGAGGTGTTGCATGGGTGAGGTGGCATTGTTTGGAGAAAGTTTAGCCACTCAAGGCTAATTTTTCTCACTCTATTTCTCTCACTTTCCATGCAATTAGTTTCTAAAACCTCTCCCTAAATTGCTTTTAAATGCAAAATTCCTAAATTTTATGAAATCCCCAAAAAATAGGGCGAATTTCCCTTTAACTCATTACTCCCTCATCCCTTGGCCAAATTTGGCAATCTAATATGCGTTGGAAAGCTAAAATTATCCTCCATGCATCTTAGCCATTATTTAACTCATCATGTGCATACACTCTCACTCATATCTCATCCATGCGCATTACTCACTCACACTTATTCCCTCATGCGCATTAACTCCTATTTTCTTCACACTCCTGTCCTATATATTGGATGGTCTTCATTGGTTATTGGTCGGATTATTGCAGCAACTAGCATACTCTTCTTCTTTCATTCTTCTCTCTCGTTCTTAGTCTAGTTACTCTTCTTTGAGCAAAGTGATCATTGTACCGGTTATGGACTTGTCAATTATGGTGCAACCAACCCTTATGGTGCAACCAACCCTTCTGCAAGCCTATCAATAAAGAAATTTGTGTTTGTGTTTTAATCTTGTTTCTTGATGGTACTTTGTGAATTTTTGCAGTTAGATTAATCGCTTTCCTTGCCGTTCATTGTGATTTATATTGATCTTTTGAGTAGTTTCTTTCTCAATTTCTCTCTATATTTTGTCCAAAACATAACAACGACTGTTTTTGGTCATAAAACGCAGAAAATGAGATTTAGGATAGTGGCAAATCACCTTAAGGACTCCCCCCTGAGGCTAGCAAGCACTAGCCCAAACAGAGAGGGGTCTAGCTTGTGACAACTTGGAGCTTTTCCAGTGTTGCCAGAAGCGGGAGCATCGGAAGCATCATTTTCCAAAAATCCTCGGAAGCGAGGCGTCCGGGAAGCGTTTGTTATATATATATAATTTTTTTTATATATATTGCAGTTATATTCAAAAAAATATGTAGAAAGACAAATTAGATGCATAATATATGAAAACATGCATATTTGTACATCAATATAGATAGAAATGGCATCCATACTACATAGTTCATCAATGATTAATCATTCGAGCATCAACCATTTAGATTCTAACATGACCATAAACCATAAACTTATGAAATGAAATCATATATCCAAAAACTGTCAACAATAACATGAGTCATGACCAAATAGTTATGTTTACAAAATAGGCCATCTACACTGAAGTTACTATGAAGACCGAAAGGTCCAAAACAATAAAGTTTAAAGTTTAAAGATTAAACTGAAGTCTCAGCTAGTTGCCAAATACTATGAATCTATCATCTATATACTATGACATATAAAGTAATGAAAAAGGAGAATCATCAAATTCTAAACAACTATCAGGTCCTCCTTCCACCACTGCGGGTACTGCGTGGGCCTCCACGTGGTGGTAGTGCAAAAGTAGATGCAGACGGCTGCGACGGAGCTAAAGATGAAGCCCCTACTGCTGTAGCTGGAATCCTGAACATGGGGACTTTGGCACTAGATGGGGGTGGCATCTCAACATGATCATCATCGTCCAAAAGAACACCCTCCAATTGCTCTAAAAGCAATACTCCATCCTCCAAATTATCCTCCTCTGGATTGTTGTCCCAACACCTCAAGTTTTGATCCATCTGTGCCTCCTCACAGTAATGGGACAACAATCGCAAGTTGTAATGAACATAAACCAAGCTCTCTACCCGACTTACATTCAACCTGTTCCTTTTGATGCTATGGATGAAACTGTAGTTGCTCCAACACCTCTCTATAGAAGAAGTGTTCACCACCTATGAAAGCACCCGTGTTGCCAAACGTTGTAGCTGTGGGGTAGTACCGCCATGCATGTTCCACCACTCAAGAGAACTCAGATTCCCTCGATCTCTAATTGCATGGTTGGTCCCAAAGGCACCATTGCTAAGGATGTAATGGCTCAATTGTCTCCTTATGTTGTCACACTCCTCCTCG
>JASDQU010099894.1:53483-64537 GCA_032191745.1 Picea mariana | reverse complement strand
GTATTTTATCTAAATGCTTATCATTGATTAGATTAAATTTGCTGCTGTTAGAGATATAATTTATTCTAGTTTCAATTCTGGATCTGAGTTTAATAATGCTGATATAGATCTGTTGAACACTGACTGTGATCTAAGCCTTGTTATCTTATTGAATTTGAATTTACTACTGGAATATTTGCATAAGATCTCTGCTGTCTAAAGATTGGAATATCTCTGCTGTCTAAAGATTGGAATATCTCTGCTGTCTAAAGATTGGAATATCTCTGTTAAGTTAGGGTTTCATTTTCAGTTCAAAATTTAGATTTATTGTTTATATGTCTATGCAATCTTAATTCTACTGTCTCTGCCTATTTGCTGTTCTGTACTTTAGAGATCTAAAGGAATCTTGCATACATTTTTTAAAAAGAGACTGCTGTTTCTCTCTTACCCTAAAAATCTAACAGTTTGCACCAGAGAGAGAGGAGGACGTTCCACCAGAGACAACTTGACATGCCTGGACCCAGGGGGTCTTGCCCTCCCACTATGATGTAGGCCTTGGAAGGCCCATGACGTCACCTCTGTGACCCTTGACATCACCCAGCGTTTGATGGACACTTTGGAGGCAGTTGTGTGCCAAGTGGCATGTGTGGTTTGATCCAGAGGCCCTGGGAGGCCTATTGTTTTGCTCCTGGATGCCAACGTTGCACTAGAAAGGCCTAACGTCACCCTAAAAGGGCATGACGTCACCTTTTCTGCTTGATTTAGGGTTTTAATTTGTCATTTAATGTAAAAACTGGATATTACATGTAAACTGGCCATGTCGGCCTTTTTGACCTAATTCTGGTCATTGTAAATGTATAAATAAGGGATTTTCCCTTGTATGTTTTCATGATCTTTAACTCACACAAGTGTGAGGTCTGAAATTTGCGGCCTAATTAGGGTTACTTGGCTGAAATTTGGTGCGCACTTCTTGAAGGAGGCTTATTTTGGACTATTTTGGCATATTTCTTGGTGGAAGTGTTCAACTAGGCTAATTGCTAGATGATTCTTGGTGAATGTAAGTAAATTTTCTGCAATTCTTCTTCATTGAATGGTTATAGTTATATTTATCTTGCATTTATACTAAGATTATGAAATTGCTAGTTTAAAACCCTAGGAGGCTAAAGCACATATTATTGTCCTTGCCTTAATAACTTTCACCTACTAGATTATGCTAGAAAACTGATTTTCTTGAAGCTTTTGCTAAGGGCCTTGCCATTGCAACATTCTAACACATTTTGCTTCATCGAAGCCGTCATCTACTTCATCTTCGAACTAAAGAAGGAGGAAAACTACTAGGGCCTAGGATTACCTACTTCCTAGTATCCATTTTTCTCCTAGGGTTTGGTGATTGAACCCTTGGGCTACCAACACTTCATTCATTGACCCCTCTTGTCTCTAGTTCTCTCATTATCATTTGTTCCTTCAAGATTTGCCGCTGCCTAAAATGACTCCATTTACTCTAAAAAAACACTGATCTAAGCCTTGCTATTAAGTGATTGACAAAAGCTACTATCAAAGCCTTTACCTCGAGCTCTCTACTAACTACTCCTAACCTTAGAATAGTCTAATCTACTAACCTATTTGCTGCTGTTACTGAAGTAAGCTACAGCCATCTATTGCAGCACTAAAAGCACCTAAAAGCAATTTAGAAAGTTGATAAATACATTGCCTTATTTGCTTCCGACAAATGCTAGTATTTTGGTGTTAATGAGTAATTATTCTTGGTCATTTTGAAGACATTTCAAGGCATTTATTGTGAAGCAATTATCTCATAAACACTGCTGCTATAAAATTCTGTTTGCTTCATCATATATCAACTATTGCCTTTATTGATAAAGTCCATGGTTTTATGAAGTACTAACAACAAGTTGTACTTGCAAAGGATATCTTTTCTTGTTGTTTTATTCTGGGCAGGTACAACTTAATTCTTCATTTCTTCATTGGTTAAAACCCTGGGACTTTCTGATCAGTGTGACTTGTGAGACGAGACATTTTCATAGAAACTTTAACCTTTGCCTTCTCAAATCCCAGGTCACCATGGACATCTCCCCTGGGCTATCAACCCTAAATAGAAAGAGGTATCCTGTTGAGGTGACAGTGATAGGATAACTTCCCGTTACGCCAATTTGCCTTCTCTAAACCTTATCCTTTGGAATAAGTACAAATTGTGCGATAACACCACCTTTTGATCTTTATTGCAGTCCTGTGAGATCCAATGTGATGATGCTTTTTTTTTCCGTGTGATAGCTCTCCAGAATATAAATCAGTACTTTTGTATTTCTGGTTTTGTCTTTACTTTAGGTTGCTTCTTTTATGGTCAGGCAGTGAAATATTTTTTTTTATTAATATAATTTCAGATTTTTAAACGGCCAAGGGCCAATTTGTGGTGAAAGACCAAGATCACAGAAACTCTGAAAAAAATGAGTGTGGCCAAAAGCTGGGTCAGACAAGGTCTGAAAAAGATGTGGCCAAAGGCCAGATCAGAACGTGGCTCTGATACCAATGAAATGAATAAAGTTCATTTACTGAATATGAAATGAACAATTGGGTTTATAAACTGAATATCCAAAATAAATAAGATAACATAAAAGAATCCATATGGATTAAAATAATGTATTGAATATGTAATATGAGAGATAGATTGATATGTGGATACAATGCCATGCGGTGGTGTACTTGTATGCATCGACTAGTTATAATTGGTTGATAGGTCATGCCCCATAATTAGGACGTGTTGTTATTATTATTATTATTATTTATTATTTGAATATTTATTTATATATTTTATGTTTATTACAGGTGGTTTTGTTGGTAAAGTACATCTCGGAACATCCCTGTTCTGGTGGTCTTTTGGATGTTCAGAGTCCTGTCATTATGTTATCATTGGTTTTATCTGTCTATTCCTGTTTCTCCTACATCCACATTTCTCTATTTCTATATCTAATGTAGTAACAAAAGATTCATTAATTCTCTCATGTACTTAATGCCTCCCCAAAAGGTTATGTCATCACCACCAGTTTTAGCTTTATAACTGCATGCTTGTAGATGTGCATTGGAGGATATGAAGCAAACTTTACAAGAAATGATGTCATACTAAAGTTACAAAAATTCTGGTGCTTTTTGCACTTCATTTAAACATCTCCATTCTTGGATTGATTTGTATAGGATTTATCAGGTGTGGACTTCAGCCATGCACGCCTTCAAAATACATTCTTTTCAAGGGCGAATCTCCAAAGTGCCAAATTTAGGGTAAGTTTATTCTCTAGAAAGATATTTTTTAGTGATGGTTTTATCTTTGATGTACAAACAGTTCATTGGGTTTATGATTCTAAAGTTCCAACTGACAAGTTCCTTTCTCGCTTGTTAATTGCCAGTTATTTGTATTGTTTCCTAGGATTTCTACATATGCTCATGCTTTTGTTTCTCCATCTTTCTAATATTTGGAGGTGCATATGAAGTCTGTTTCCCCTGTCCTTAATTGAAGTGAATTGTAATGTGAGGTTTGCAGAACAATTTTCTAATTGACTTTGCCCATTATATCCGAGATGCTAAATGCTTCTGGCTGTTGCAGGATTCTGAGGCTGATGGTTCAAACTTCCATAATGCTAACTTGCGGGAGTAAGTAACTATGTTGGCAATTTGGCATTCATTTCTTTCCTTGCAAGTCATGCAGATGCTTTAGTTGTTCATACAACACTAACAGGAAGCTAGCCTGTGAAAGACTTGTTTTGTACAACTGCAAGACGATGTAAGAGAGGAAACAGGTCATAGAATTATTAGCATGAATACGTGCCAATTCATTTAGTAAAGTTAGTTAGTGATCAACCACAGTATATTTGTGCAGTGAGTGGCTTGTTCACCTATAGGGAACGCTGTATGTTGAACACAAACCTCTGATGAAGTCCCTCCTCTAATGTTCAGCCTCAAATAATCCTTACACAGAACTTGGTGATGACTATAATGATTCATATGTTTTTTCTTATCACAGTAGAGCAGCAGGTGCAAGATGTGATAAACATAGTGCCTTGAAGCCTCATATCACATGAGCAAGAGTGAGAGTGTGTGCATATAGGTACAACCCATCACTCAAACCTGGCTAGAATCTTGTTACCCAAAAAGTGTGATAAACACGGGTACTATTGAACTGCAACAAGTAAATAGTAACAATACAAGCTTAGGCACAGGCCCAGTAAATCATGGTGGTCATGATATACAATATGGGTGTACACTTTGATCAAACCTGGCTAGAATCTTGTGTTACCCAAAAAGTGTGATAAACATGGGTACTATTGAACTGCAAGTAAATAGTAACAATACAAGCTTAGGCACATGCCCAGTAAATCATGGTGCTCATGATATACATATGGGTGTACACTTTGACCAAATAGTTGGTCATATAATCAGCATGGTCCAACTATGAACATATCATGTCCCTAAGATTGATAAATTCAATGCAATGCCATTTTCTTCTATTGCTTATGAATCGCGATGATGAAAATTTATGTATACACTAATAAATGTCACCCATATATTCACAAAAGTGGATCCAAGTAAACAAGCTTTGTGGACAACTATCATAACTCTGCCTGGTGCCATAATACCATACAAAATAAGGATATCATACTGGTGCAGAAATGTAAACATTTGAGCCACAGATAAGCTATTAGACAGAAATAATACCAATCTTATCAAAAGGGCAAAAAAGGGGCTGAATTTTGTTGAGATGCCCCAAAATTTGTCTTCTGGTCGGTCTTCCGTGTAGGTTCTCTTTTAGGACTGATTTGCTGCCCGCATTTCCACTTCTGCAGGCTGCTGATGTTTTAACGCAGGTTGCTACCCTTGCAAAAGCAGAAGATGAAAGAAAAAGTGCCAAAAACAGGAGCTACCTCCTGAACTAAATAACTGCGCTTCTAGATCAGGTTGTTGCCTTTACAATGGCATAATCCACAATAAAACACTAAAAGAAGAGAGTCATTGCACTTATAGAGCAAGATGCTGCACTTATTTTGTCATAATCCTCCTTTATTATGTGATGAATGCTTGCTAGTGCTTGTGAACAGAACGAGACAATGAAATAAAAAGAGAGGCACTTGCAGTAGTTTTGCATTGCACTAGGTACGTTGCGGAGAATGTATGTAGGCAGTCGAACTCCTGCATATGTCTCCCACTTCAGGACATTTTCTGTTGATCTGTCGTCGACTTTAGCACCTAGGTTTGCAGCACCTTATACATGTTTATAAAGTGTCTCCTACCACTTATTATGGTCAGCTAAGGCTCTCTGTTTGAGTCTTCTTTCATTCATATCGAACTCCTTATGATCAAAACAAACATTGTAGATATTATGGTTGATCTTCAACCCAAAATAAATTAGCATGAATTTATACACACTGAAGCATTGAAAGAATGTGATGATTGAGCATAATATTTTTTCATAAGGGATGACTACCCCATGCAATGAATCTGCTAGTGTTTGCAAGAAGTGAAACCACCAAAACTATACTAAAGCATTACCACAAGAGACATAATAGATGGTCGTATTATAGCAACAATATAGCCATGAGTGGCAAAACAACTAGATGATATAGCCATGAGTGAGAAAGCAAACAAATAGCCAAGTCCTGTTCAAGAGGGTCACTCTCCCCTGTACAACACAAAGCAAATACTTCTTGATGATATTAGAGGAGTTGTCCCCTCTTATTTATAATTTTATAGTAAGAAATCTACTACCCCTACTTTTGGCTTTATTACATGTGGGATGTGCAAAAGAGGTGGGTCCATAACAATCTCCCCTCCAAAAAAAGTGCTTTGCCATCAAAGCTTGGGTAGAGTTGGCACTCCATGCAACTTCTGTGCTTTGATGAAGACATCTGTATTTTGCTAGGCTGTGGATGTCCACTGAATGCCATAGAGGTGTGCATGCTTGTTTTTTCTGCTAACCAGCACTAAGATTGTATCCTTCATTCAGATTTAGGAAGATTTGTAATGGGTAGTGGTTGTGGTAGTCACAAGGTTTTGATTAGATCCCCATCACTTTGTTGGTGTGCTTCACATTCCTCCATAGACCTTTGGGTGTCTTTTTTATCCCTTCTCAACAGGAGTGCTTAACCTGATCGTAGGTTTTGAGAAAGTTGTATTGTCTAGTCGAGGCGACAAAATCTGCTTCTTGAAGGATCTTCTCCATCAGTTTGAAATTGGAACTTTAGTAGATCTGATCTTTGTACCATAGGGTGTCATCCTTTGATGCAAAGTGTCCTAGTTCTCCTTTTCCACTATGTAGGTTTTGTATGCGTTGTTGGATTGTAAGGTCTTGCTTCGATTCCTCTCTGACTTCCATCATCTAGGTTAGAACTACCATGGCTAGTGAGGTCAGGGATGTGTCTTCTCCCATTTGTGATAGGGCATCAACTAGCGCATTTTCCTTCCCCTTTTTGTAGATGATTTCAAAATCATAGCCTTAGACTTTTGTGACCCACTTATGCTATACTTTAGATGAGACTCGCTGATCCAAGAAGTATTCAAGGCCTTGAAATGATTCCCAAGAAGGTGCTAATGCCATTTTCGTAGGATGTGTAGGATTTCCAATATTGGTGTTTTTGAGTGCCTCATTGTGGCTACCACAAGATTATATGAGGCAGTTGTTGAGAGGCTCCGTACACAATGGGGCCCTTTTGACTTTGTCAAGAGCACGATTGGGGCTCTTTTGACTTTGTCCCAGTCCTTGAACAGAAGTGCAATGCTAGCGGCATGTAGGAAGATTACTCAATGTCACCTTGGCAATATTTCCTCTCTTTTGGCTGGCTCTTTTCTGGCTCAAGGGGGAAACCCTAGATAAGACTACTAATCTGCCATAATATGCAGATCTTAAAGATCAGATGGGTAGAATAGATATTTTTAGGTATTTTTTATGTGTTTTGGTGGTGAAATTTACAAATACAAGTGCCTATCCATTGGGCTATGGAGTCGGAGAAAAATACGGTAAGAGGGTTTGAAATATGATGGAGAAACATAGCTAGGCTATCATTGATATGCTCCAAACAGTCAAAACATATTTTTTAACATACAAAATTGAAGCTACAGCCCTTTTAGAAGATGCACCTTACAACCATTAATTTCCAGCCAATATAATGTGTAATCAAATAAACCAAAAGAAGATAGCAACAGCCCCTCAGAATATAGAAATGACAACAGCAATATTCTTCCAATAAATCTTGATTGCATCAAGGAATCAAGGAGGGTTTTACACCTCAGCCCTAATCTCTTCCCTTTGGAGAAAACTGTCCTGGAAAGTTGAATGAACAGCCCTAGCAAAGGGAACATACCAGCAACAAAGTAATAGCAATATCAAATACCAAAATAATCCATGAAAATAGAAGAAAGATGAAGAAACCACAACTTGATCACATGCCCTTCTGCCAACATGCAATAATATTCAACTCGGTCGTTGGGGATTTTCTCTCCTTCAATTCACACCCCTAGCAAATGAGAATGGATCTCATTTTATAGGTTTCCCTTCCAATTATTTTTCATTAAAATATTAATAAGAAAGACCTAGATGATCCTTCTCCACCTTTTCCTCCATTAGAATGATTCAACCCTTCATAAAATATCATTAAAAAGGTGTTGGAAGAGGTGTCAAGTCAGCTTGTCATCTCCACAAGTAAAATACCTTTCTTAAAGCATGCATTTATTCTTCATTTGAGGGTTTGTCTATGTCAACAATGTCACATCGCATCTCCTCATGCAAAGAGCTCTCCCCCAAATATGTAGAAATTGCCTTGAATAATGTGCCCTCAACCCCAAATGACCTGAAAGGTGAAATACACCTCCAAATATGTGAAACATGCATCGAACGATGTACTCTTAAGCCAAAAGGATCTCAAAGGTGAAATACACATTCAAATCTGTGAAATAAGCCTTGAACAATGTGTCTTTCCCCACAAGAACTCTTCAAAGGTGAAATTGTAATGTCCCCATTTTTGGATTCCCTTATGTTACAGTTTGGGATGCCTGCCTGAGAAGCCAATTGTGGGTGATAGTGAGCTTAGGCGGTTTTGAGGAGTTTTATGGGGCCCGACTTACATTATTCATCATATTTCATCATCAAGATTCATCCCGCATAGCTTGTCCTTGGACCTTGGTTTTGTTGCATTTCGACGATTCCCGTAAAATGAGGTTATTATTGGGCATATTTTAATTAATGGCACTGAAGGTGCTATTTGGGGCTTGTTTCTTGGAGAAACACCTTAGTGTAATAGCTTGTTGGAACCGGGGTGAAAATATCTCCAGGATAGGATGAAGAAAATTGATTTTTAGTGGCTGGAGAAGTCATAGGGGTCAATTAATCACTTTTTGGAGTAAAAAGGTACATTAAATTAATAAAGTGATTTTATGATAAAATATTAAAGATGAATTAAAAGTCACTTGAAGGGAAAAGGTGAAAAGGGGTATAAAAGAGAGACAGGGGCTCATATTCTATGATCATGTTGATTGATTTTTGATGTCTGGCCTCTTAGCTAGAGAGCTCAAGATACTTGAGGGTTTTGACTAAATAAACCCTAGAGATTAGCAAGAGAGTGAAAGATTCTCCCATTCCTGATCCCAGCTTGGCCAAGGTGGTGAAAGATTCCACCCTCACCATTCTACTCAGTTCAGAACAGTTTCAATTGTGATTTGTTAAGCAAGGGTGCGGATCTGGGGTTTTCTTGTAGGTTTGGGGCGCATTGCTGAAGGAAGAAAGGCTCGATTTGGTTAGGAGATTGGGGATCTGGAGGATATTGTGCCACAGAAGGGTTTTCCATCCTTTGGGCACCTCTCCTCATCATTTTGTGGAGGGTTTTCATGCCATATTCATTTATTCACCCAACTGTGCGAATTTCCTAAAGGAGGGTGCATTGGTTCTTGGAGATATTGAATTTGAGAGCTCGGATCTGCTACTAAATCCAAGGAGTCTCTTCTCATGAGTTCATCTTCTTCAGATCTTCAGGATTGTAGTCATTCTTGTGAAGTTGGAGGCCAAAAACATCAGATCCAAGTCTCTAGGGTGCGCACTAGCGAGGGAGGGTGCAACTCTACTTATTTATTCATCAGATTGGAAGGAGGAAATACTTCTAGTTCAACAGATCTCTTTTATGCAACTATTGGAGGCTCCAAGAAGCCTAGATCTGTCTTTGTTGCTGAAGCTTGAGCTATCATCAAGCACTTCACATTATTCTTCCATCTCTATTCCAGATCTGTCCATCTCTTGCATTGAGGTCAGCTATATATTTAAATAAAATGTGAATCTGAGGTATTTGTGGTTATTTCTTGTGTTACTTCTATTGCATCTTGTTGTGTGTATGCTATTTGCTATATTTCTATCATCTATGTGCTGCAAATTCTACAAAACTATCTTAGCGCAACTAAGAAGGCAAAAACAACAAATTGTTTGACAAAATATCCAACCAAAAAACACAAAATTTCTAGATGTTCGAAGCAAATCCACTTGGGAACATTACAAAAATAAAACTCCAAATACGTAGAAGCCTCTCCAAATATGTAGAAATACTCTGATTGTCATGTGAATGGTGTCTTAGGTGAATTCTCACCCTCATCCAAGCTAGCACTCCTCATCAAATCACACTTAGCCTTCACCTTAGTATTCATTCATTGTACAAGACCTTCCTTGACTTGAATACAAGAAAAGTCGGGCTATGATCACACCAAAGTGTCCTCCAAGTCACTACTCATCACTTGCAATTGTGATTGATCTTCAACTTCATACAAGGGTTCACCTGTCCATGCACTGCCTATTGGCGTTAGGAGTCTTCCTAAGGTAGAGAAAATGACCAATGACTACTATGAAGCATGAAAAATGAATCGTGTTATTTTCAGGCAATAACATCCCTTAGCACCTACATTGTTTGGGATCTACATTGATGATTTTGACATGTACCTTGAAGAGAATACTGACATTGATGACGATTGCATTTTACATTAGGTCCTGGTTGCAATACTCCTGTTTGATGATGACATGGTCCTCTTAGCCTCCTGATCGAGGGCCTTCATAGGAAATGGGATGCCCTCGCTAGCTCTTGTGATCTTAAGTCGATGGTGGTAACGTTACTAAGACCAAGGTCATGATTTTCAATACCTCCAAGAAATCCTTGGAGGAATTTCATTTCTTTTTGCAAAGGGGTGAGGTTGAGATCACCAATGCTTACACATTTGGTGGTTTAGTTCTTGGGTCATAGCTTCACTGTAAACCTTGCTTCGAAGCCCCAACTTGCTAAAGGATATGCCTCCTGTTATCGCACAGTTTGTAGGAAGGGTCTAGGTAGCTTGAGTCAAGGCTTCAAACTTGCGTAACAGGAGCTTCCCCACCCACTGTCACCTCAATGGGGAGCTCTTTCTATTTAGGGTGGCTAATCCCAAGGGAGACGTCCCTAGTAATCTGGGACTCTGAAGGAGAAGGCTCAAGGTTTAAGACTTCAAAGGTTAAAGATAGGCTTCCCTTCACAGATTACTGCCCAAAGAGATAGTCAAGGAGAAAATCTTCCACTGAATGGCACCTGTTTGCGAGACAAGACAAAAAGAACTAGAACGTGTGCTGCAGTGGTTAGTACTTCACAATATCAATGACTATCTTTTATATATATGAGCATTAATGAGAGTAATTATTGACGAAGTCAATGATTGAAATAAAAGCTTAGATTAATGTCACTTCTTCAATAAATACACAAGAGATACTAGTATTCAATATGTAAAGTCAAATCTTTGTATTATCACAATGCTATAAACATCAAAAATCTGCTCATAAATAAATATTGTTGCTGCGTCACAATTGCAGAATTAGAGTGATGTCAGCGCTATTTATGCTAGTTTCTTGGAAGGCAAAAAGTGAAAGTTTTGCACAATAAGCCAAAGAAAATAATTTATACTTAATGCCTAACCAAATCACAAAGTTTTACACTTGAATAATGGCTAAAAGAGGCTTGACCAGTGTTGCCGAAGCGTCCCCCCCCCCGGTCCGGACCCCCGATCCGCGCTCCGAGCGG
>JASDQU010099894.1:32383-48338 GCA_032191745.1 Picea mariana | reverse complement strand
CTTGGGGCATGCTTGGCCCTAGGGTGTAAATTGTTCATATTCTGTACATCTGTTTATATTGATACATCTTTGTATATGAACTGTATATCTTGTATCTGGTTTCTGTACTTCTGTTTTTAATCTGTAAAACTTGTAAACTCTGCAATACTCAGACATTCTTTGTAACTGGTTATAAATCTGTGGTTTGGGGTAGTTTAGTCTGCGCTTCTTGTAAAACCTTTTCAATAAATCACCCTCAAACCTTAGTTGACCCCATTTGCCCAACAGTAGGCACTAGTCTAGCTGACTTAGGAAAAGGGTTGACTTTCATATAGTTCAGACTTGCATTCTGCATTGTTGCTTGATCATCCTAGGCTAGTTTTCCCCCTTAGCCTGTAACAAATTAAAACTAACTCCTAGAACTTGTAATTAAAATTAACTTAGCAACTTAGGGACTACCCCCCTTGGCTTCCCTAGGAGTAAGCCTAGACGGAAGAAGTTCCTGTCAAGGTGACAGTGTGGGCAGGAGCTTAGACATTGTGTCTCTGAGGGCACACTAAGTGAGCAGGACTTAGCTCACGTCTGCAAGTGTGCATTAGGACGGCAACACTCCCTTCGTAGGTACTTCAACTAGGTCACAATCAAGAGTCTAGGGCCAAAATCCTAAAGTGATAGCACTTTAGGGCTTTAGGAGTTTAACCCTAGCTAGGATTTCTTCACAAGTTTTGGATAAGATTAACCTTGTGAGAAGAGGAAGCACTTATGCTCCTCTCTTAGGGTTTTACCCAGCAAGACGTCCAGCATGAACAAGTAGATTCCACCATAAAACATTAATAGCATGAAACAATATTGCAGAAATTTACTTACTTCACCAAGAGAGTAAACCCTAATTACAGCAATACCATCCAAAAATTAGCAAAGAAGATCCATCACATGGACATCCAAGCATAGCGCACTAGTGTAGAAGAGAGAGATAGCCCAAGAGGGAAAAAATTTCAAACCTAGTCTCTCACAAAGGTGAGAAAAATGTGATGATAAAATGAATTGTCAAGGAGCTTTATTTATATGGAGCTACATTGACCTATTTGTCCACTTTAAATTGTCAACAACACAATATAAGGGGGCCAACCCCTTCAATTCGTCTTTACGTTTACAAAAAATAAAATTTACATGAAATAAAACCCTAGAAGGGTGATGTCATGCCCTAGAAGGGTGACGTAGATTCTCCAAGTGCAACGCCAAGCATAAAAGAGGGAGACGCTGGGCCTCCAAAGGCCATGTGTCATTCTCTCATGTGCCAAAGTGCCCTGCCATGGGTCTCATCCTATCAAGCCACCTCTGGAACCATCTCTTCCATCAAACCCTAGCCCTCCAAGGTGACGTCAAGGGATAAGAAGTGACGTCCTAGGCCTCCCAAGGCCAACATCCAAGTGAAGAAGGGCGCAACCCCATCTTCTAGTGATGCCATAGTGCCTCCAAAGGCAATGTCCTCCACTTCTAGGTGCAATGCTCATCATCCATGGTCTTCCACATCCAGGGTCCAGCATCCATCCTGTGGGCAAGGTCCTACAAAGACAAACAAGTACGCCCTCCAAGAGTCCACAAGTCACAAGAATCATGCCGAGTAAGACACATTAATACAAGAACCAACCAAACATGTCAATCAAATCCCCCCTTTTCAAATTAAACAAATGCTCAAAGACCTTATAAGTTTTTCCAAATTTAGGTATGGGAGGGGTGTCATGGTGCCCTATTGGGTAAGCCAATCCCCAAGTCAAGGAATGTTTCCCAAGAAGACCCTATCTAGATCATGTGATGAGTATGAGGTGGATTAGGGGAAGACTTTTGGGCATGAGGCTCTTGACATATCAAGGGTTCGTATCTCATTTATGGGTGCTTTTGTGGAGGGTGTGTTGCATCCTTCATTTGCAATGCAACTTTTTTCCATGCCCTTACCTTTAATTTATTATGGTCCGAACATTGAGTGCTATGTGCAGTGGAAAGTAAGGAGCACAGCAATGCCACTTGAAGTTAGGAACACATTGAGTGCCATATGCAATGGAAAGTAAAAGACACCGCAAATGCATTCACCCATCAAGCGGGACATTTATTAATTATGTGTTTTAAAAGGTCCTTCATTCTTATGGAGCGTTTCATTGCTCTCAAGACCTTAGGGAAAGCATCTAGAAGCATAATCTATGGCTTTTAATTTTTGCCAGCTACAACACCTCTGGACATTTAGCCCCTTCTGTTAGAATTGGGGAAGTAAAGTAGAACAATTTCTGTCTTTTAAAATTTCAGTTACATAGATCAATTAAATCAAACCTTAGAACAGTAAACCAATGCAACACTGAACTGTTGAACTTTAGGAAATCAAATCAGAGAAAGAACAACAATTTGTTTTGAATCTTAAACAATTTCTGAGTGTGCACAACACTCAGATCTGAGCTAACAGAAATTAGATGCAACCAAAGTCTATTTCTTAGTAAGCAAGATCATAGGATTAGATCTAGACTAATCAAAAGAAAAACTAGTTCTGATATAGACCTAAACTAAAGAACAGATCTAATCAATAGATCTGGTATAGATGTAAACTAAAAAACAAATCTAATCTATAGATCTGATATAGATCTAAACTAAAGAACAGATCTAATCAATAGATCTGATATAGATCAGATCTAAATAAGAACAAACAGATCTAATCAATAGATCTGATATAGATCAGATCTAAACAAGAACAAACAGATCTAAACAATGATAAACTTCAAAATCAAAGAACAACATACAGATCTAAACAATTGGATCTGAACAAGTAACTTACCTTGAAGTCTTACCTTTGATCACTAAAGGAATTCATGCCACACACAAGACATGAAGTGCCACTGAGAATATGCTCAGAAAAAGTCCAGAATCATGGATCTACCTCAAGGGATAGTTCTCTTGCCAGGAGAAAGAATAGACTGATTGCCCTGAAATCATCACACACACACACATGAGACTGAAAACAAACCCTCATGCACACTGGGATTTCATGGACTCAAACCCTCATGCAGGAATAGTTAGCAAGGGTTATGGTTGTCTTCAAAAATCAGCTAGAGGGGTCGCGGCTCAAAGTATATAGCACATAGTTACTACAATGCCATCCAATAGATCACAACAGTGTCAATCCATAGTAGCTAACAACTGTTATCTAGTGATACACAACGACTCCTATTAGCGCACAGCTACTATCTAGTGACACACAGTCACTACCAGTGGAACACATCCACCACAGTAGCACATAGCTACTGTCCAAAGACACACAATCTCCACTGCAATCAACTAATAGCTACATAGGCTATCACCATGCAGTACAACAGTCTCCTGGCATCAAATCATATCATCGTTTGCATCATCTCTCGAAGCAATACAAAGACGTTTTGAGAGTTTTGAGATTACAAACCCTAGAGATCAACTCGGTGGTGAAAGATCCCACCTATCTTGATCCAAGCTTGGTCCCGGGGATGAAATATTCCTCCCACACCATTCTACAGCAGGTACATGTCATATCCATCAGCAAAGGAAGAGATAGTGCGCAACTTCAAGGGGTTCCTAGCAGGAGGACCCACCATCTGAAGGAGAACAGTTCGATCTATGAAGAGAAGAAGAATTTTGGGCATAAGGACTTCTGGGTTTTCTCTGTATAAACAAGGGCGCCCTTTCTAGCCCATTTTGGAGGGGGTTTCTCTGTCAGGTGATTTATTATAGCTTGGCACGAGTTGGAGAGGAGGGCGCACTACAGAAGGAGGATTCATCCATCTAAGGGGTCAAACATTCATCATTCAGCTTGAAACTTTGCAAGGGGGTTTGTCTTGCCCCGATCTACTGATCTAGTGATTTTGGTGGTATTTGGAGGCCTTAAGGAGGGAGGCCAAAATATTGGGTATCTACAGCCATCCAGGAGGGCGCAACTCATCCAGAAAAAGGGGTTTTCAGCTATCAAAGGGAAAGACATTAATCTTGTCCTTTCCATCAATTACTTGTGGGCCTTTGAAAGCTATTATCTTCAGTTTTGGGCATTGTTGTAGCAGCTATTATTCCAGCTTGATTATTCTTCATGTATTCTCCCAGATCTGCAGATCTATTGTATCGGGATCACTCTATTATCTAAATAAAGGTAAGAACTAAAGTTGTTGGTTCTATATTGATCTTCATTGTTTGTATCTTGTCATTTTATTGTGTTATATGCTCAGGATCTATATATCCATGCTAAATCTTTAAGCAATAAACCCTCCATGCGCAACTTGAAGAGATAGACTTGCATAACACACCAAAACAACAAATAAACAGTTAAACTATCCTTGTTCCGGGCAAAAAATTGGCTTTGGAACATTATACAGCTACCATAATATCTGTTGATGATTGCAGCGTCATGAGACATCCTCAAGGATATGTTCTCCTCTGTGATTGAGTTGAGTCGACCTGTGAGAGAGCCCAGTGTTGGGCATGCCCGCGTGATGGGGCATCGTTCTCCTCTGTGTGAGAGTTGAGTCGTCCCCCAGTGGTTGGGGCATCGTTCTCCTCTGTGTGAGAGTTGAGTCCCAGTGGTTGGGTGTGCCCATGTGATGGGTGTATTGTTCTCCTCTGCATAGGAGTTGAGACAATGTGGTACTCCAGATGATTCTCCTGTGGACTCAATTGAAATAGTTATCTGTTGAGTATGACGTCCCTGTGGCTAAGCACAAGTGGACGTGTCCCTAGTGGCTGAGCACTAGTGGACGTGTGGATCCCTTGCTATATTGTTTAAGTGTAAGATTTACTTGTAACCCTAATTGTGATGTAAAGGGTACAAGTCGGCCCCACCATATGTGAAAGATAATTAAGGTTTATTGTTATAATTAATTATATTTCTGAGTTATAGAGGTCGGCCCTGTTGTGCCAATAGACACACCTTTTGCTGTGTCAAGTCTAGTATAAATAAAGGTGATTTCCCCATTGAGGAAACACACTCACACTTGACATTTTCGGAATTTCAGCAAGTGCATTTAAGGTTGAAGTGCGCACCTCTCTTGGGCGCTAGTTTCAAGGTTGTAGAAGCACCCTCTTGTGTGCAATAGGGTTTTATGGTTGGGGGATCTTCTCTTGGGAATATAGCAAAGGATTGTTGGGTTTTCTTCCCTTGAGTAGAAGGGTTCCCCAGGATATTTCTTGTGCTCTTGTGCATGGTAATTCTTCTTGTGATCTTGGTTATTGCAGCACTTGTGTATGGTGTAGCTGCATTTGTTTATGGTTCAAGTAAATGCTAAAATGAAATAAACCTCATGCTTGAGCCTAGCATAATGAAAATTCAACAATATCAACAAGGGCTTCCATGGGGCTTGAAGCCCACAGGTTGGATGCCAAGGGCCCACATGTCGAATCACGATGACTTGCCTTTGGAGGCCTAGAAGACACCTTGGAGGACCTAGCCTAGCCCTCATATGCCAAACGAATTTCCTAGGAGGGGCTAAACGTCACTCTTTGGGGCTTGACGTCACCTAGGGCTAGGGTTGGTGGTGATCGAGTTGTTGTTCATTGACACTTGGCATGATTTGACTGGAGGATGCATGGATTGACCTTGGCGCATGAACAAGAGGCTCTAGGAGCCCAAACAACCTACACTTTCTTCTCCAACAACTTGGAAAGTGTCAAAACGTCTCCCTAAAGGGGTGAAGTCATCTTGTTTTAGTGTTTCTAATGTGCAAAAGTGTAAATTAAATATTATTATTTGTGTAAAGGGGTAAGATAAGGGTTGTTGACCCCTTAACTTATGTTTTACCCTAATGAAGTGGACAAACTATGTTTTAAAAAAATTTATATAAATAGAGATCATGTGAATCTCATTTGATAACATAACTCTCCCATTGTGAGAAGTACTTGGCTGAAGTTTTCACTACCCTTGGGGATTTTTCTCTCTCTTTTGCATTTGCCATGGTTTGCTTTGCTATTGGCGGAAGGAAGTGGTGCGGTACCTCCTATGGAGCATTTCTCTTGCATATTGGTGGATAGCTCTTGGTAAAGTGAAAGTTTATCTTGTTGATTCTTACTCTAGTTGAAGGGTTTCATCTTGTTATTGTCTCTTTTTCTTAGTTGCAACTTGCAAGGTTAACTAGTTGAACTTCTTGGAGAGTATAAGTGCATACAACCCCACTAAGCTCATAAATATTTGTCTTCGAAATAATTTGTTACTTAAGGAAGTGCTAGGAGAAGTAAATGGGCTTACACCCTTCTAGCACTTTCCTAGTTAGCTTTACTTGCCTCGGGGAGTAAGAGGGTTTATGCCCCCAAGGAAGTAGTATAGTTAACTCATTCTTTGACTCCATAACCCAATAGTCAGGGCACTAATCATTTACTTTTTGCATTGGAGAAATAAAATTGCGCATTGGGAAACATGATTTTCGGCCATTTCAATTTTTTGCAATTTGGGTTTTGATGTTTGTGCCTATGCGCACTTCTTAGCCACTAGGGCCTCCCCTCTAAAGGGATATTGCTTGCTTCTGTTATAAATCTTCATCTACAGCCATTAGGGCTGCAGAAACCCTAACATATTCTCATTCATAACTTGTTTTCAACCTTCAGAATTTGCTAAGAGTTTGCCATATTTATCTACTTGGCCTAGCGCAACTTTTGGGTGGATTCTTTGTGAGTTTTGGTGGTTGGATTTACTCCTGTAACAGCTTGTTTGCTCAGCCATAACACTGCAAAATATCTCTGCAAAAACCTTTTTATTACAGCCTTGTTTCATTGCTAAAATTTTATGCTTTCATACTTGAGGATTACTAGTGTTTATCTAGCTTACCTCTTGCATCATTTGTTGGACTTCTAGCAATTGTTTAGCAGTTTTTATACTTACTTTCTTGCTGATATACATTGTTGTTTACTGCTGCAATTAGAGACAGCAAGCTTAACTTGCTTGTCCACCTAACATTATACACATATACTCAGCTTGTTCTTATGTCTCGGGCAGGTACATCACTCTTTGCAGGTGTTCTTATCTCTCGGAAACTATTGGCTATCACCAAGACTCTTTCCGCATTCTCTATCTTGACCTTTAGGGGGGCCTTCCTTCATCTCTTCACTTTCTATCTCATTCCCCCAAGGTCACCGAGATTCCCCCCTTGAGGTGATGCTCTCATCTCTAAAGTGACAAGAATACCTGCCTAAGGTGACAGTGGGTAGGTTTTCTCTAAGTTGTCGCCATTTGGTAGTTGGGTCGGTCTTTGCCCAACCTACAACTTGTGCGATAACAGGACATACATCCAAATGTTTCTAAGATATATATATATCAATGTTGCAAATATTGTTTCATAGAATATATCACCAAGGGTCTGGAAGGAAACTTATCACAAATATTGTGGAAAATATCAGAAAATATAGGAAAATATTGGCAAGCATGACTGGGACTTGAAAAACTCGGAAAATATTGGGAAATTGGCAACCTAAAAACTCAAAAAAAATTGGAAAATTATAGAGAAATTGGAGATATTTGCAACACTGATATATATATACAACCATGCGCATGCACTTGAATTTGTGTGTCTATGTCAAGATATGCATATACATATATCTACACACCCACCAACACATGCAGTAGCGGACATATATAATAAATGTGTACACATAAACTATGTGTTTTTATAAGTATACACACAAACCAACATTATTCAGTTGATATACGCTAAAACAATAATTCTTCTTAAACTAGTTATAGTTGTTTGCAATTATGGCACAAGATCCGTCACAGCTTCTCATGGTCGTCACCTCCTCCACAATACACCAACATTGTCCAAAGAATTATATTACATGCTCTAAAGCTACACACAAAAAGAAAGAGTACCCCAGATCTCATGAAACCTTGCATATTATGGTTTGCATTATCTACATACAAAGTTTATCTCCACACAACCATAGATTTAAACTCGCATCTTAGGAAAATGTTTTATGAGATCTACAAGGTCAATTGTTTCCCTCTAGCTACTAGGTACAAAACCTATCCTACTTGCCAACATGATATACTTTGTAGTAACTATGTTATCTACCATGTGATTATAACCTTGAATTAAGTTTTTGTTATAGTTAATCAACCACTAAGCATCAATGCAAACAGACACCATACATAAATGCTACACAGTGTTCAACCTCTTCCATTCCCAATCTAAATAAATAGTGTTTTGCATAATACTAATGCTATTAGTAATAAAATTAAACACAAAAGCAGACCTTCATTTTTTTAGTTTCCATTCATATTAGTGTGTGGTTGAAGAACATTGAAAACATTGCATATTATACCTTCCTAGAAGGAATGACAAGGCATAAATGAAGATGAATAGCATCAAAGTATGGAGAAACATACCTTGCAAATTTGCACTTTGCAAATTAGCACCAGCTAATAAAGCTCCACGAAGGCTTGCACCAACAAATTCACACCTAACCAAATACAAATTTTATTATTTTGTTATAGTTTGCATATGTGTGTGTGTATATATATATATATATATATATATATATATATATATATATATATATATATATATATATATATTTCCAAAGGAAGACATGTGACGAGACAAATTATACAGTAAAATAATTCATTAAGACTAGGATGTAAATCAGCCAAAATGTAACTAAAGAACCTTCTTGAGAAGAACATTTTGCTAAGTTAGCACAGGAATCGGGGATTAGGACAAAAGGGTGAGGATCCAATGCAACTTGGTAATACTAGGGGACCGGAGACAAGGACAACAAAAAGTATTTAAAAAAAATTAAAATGTAGAGATTAAATCTTACCTAAAATGGTATATAGAAATTGATATCAATGGATCTAAACAACACCATACATAAATAGAACATCAAATTAGAGAATTGGATGTTAATGTTAGGGGACTTTTTTCTATTTTGTAATGAAATTTTCAAAACATAAAAAGAAGAAAAGTTTAGACGGCATCAAGGATGCCCAAACATCCCCCATATGTCTAGACATATCTTGAGATACTAAGCACATCAACAAACATAACCAAAATTCAGGGATGTCCTTGATAAGTTTCCACTGCTGGTTTATACTCTATTTTACAGCGGTCCTAAAGGCTGAATATTCTAGGGCTAAGATCCAGGAAACCTACTAGGAAGAAGGTTGAATTTCAGTTTTGCATTAATTTCCCAAGTGCGTCAAATTCCCACATGATTTTTCACTTCGTTCAAAGAAATAGCGATGCTAATATCTTTTCCTTGAATAATCCACTTAAATTTTAATACAACAAAAGAGCATTTTGTGCATTTTGTATAAGAGCAAGGAAATCTTCCCTTTTTTTCACCACTAAGCTTCATTTTGTTTTCTTCGAAACTCTTTTTTCAAAATATATCCTTGATACCAAAAGTTATATATTCATTGTAAAAAATGGATATACAAGGTACGATACTCCACAAATAATGTGCCTCAATGACTCTATTTTATTATATCCTTGTATACTTTAATATAATTTAGTGTAATCGCCCTTTATATAACCTCTGTAGTATAATAAGGAATACCTCGCTACTTATCCTTCGCTAGTCTCGCATTTAATTTCTTTGATCCGTTTTCAGAAAATGTGTTACTGGAAGTAAGGCACCTTTTTGTTATGCCTTTTGATATACATTTTAATAATATCTGGTATTTTTAATGGTCCTTTTAACCTCTTTAATTTTAAACAATACTTTAACTAATAAAAATTCTTGGCATCTTTCGAAGTAGTCCTTTAACCTTATATAATTACCTTTCCACTATTGCTGTAAGAAATGTCTAGAAACATTTTCAGTCTTCAACAAAAATTAAGTTTCACATGTTGTACATGTTGTAGTATGTGCGACAGCACTTGAATTTAGCCTTTCCACCTTAATTTGTTTGCCTTAAAGTTGTGAATGGAATGATACGTCTATGGCAGCAGCTTGTTATGAGGCAGAAACGACTAGATCTGGCTCGATTCTTATGCAAGTTACCCCCATTCAACTACTTCCCAAGGCGGCACACTAATTTTTCTATTGGCGATCAAGCTGTATTTGATGGCAGTTGGAATAGCGAGGACAGATTGGAAATAAACAATGGCTCCCAAACAGCGGCTTATGATATTTGACTCCCACGGATGGACATAACCAATCATATCTCTGTTTGTGGCCCTTATGCAGTTGGTTACCCTTGCGAATTAATAATAAAACCTTCTGAATGGTCACGATGGTCAAGGAGATGCAATGTAACAGTTTTCAGAAGGCACCTTTCACTTTTGTTTGGTAGAATGAATTTCAGCCTAGCAGCATTTGACTTTAAACCCGGGTGCAACCTGTATGCAGCGATCTTGATTTCTTCTTAAGATATCTTGTTAGGTTGATCGATGACTAATTTGTCACCTCTAGTTTCTTTTCCCACGATGGCTTACGCTATTTGAGTCCCAAGGATGGACATAACCAATCGTATCTCTGTTTGTGGCCCTTATGTAGTTGGTTACGCTTGCAAATTACTGATAAAACCTTTTGAATGGTCACGATGGTCGAGGAGATGCAATGTAATGATTTTCAAAAACATTGCCACACCATCCTCTCCTTATGTAGTTGGTTACGCTTGCAAATTACTGATAAAACCTTTTGAATGGTCACGATGGTCGAGGAGATGCAATGTAATGATTTTCAAAAACATTGCCACACCATCCTCTGTCGCCAACATTAACAGAGTGAATTATTTCTTTGATACAGGGGCGATTAGAGGTAATAATGATTGCTTCTGTGCTAGGCTCTTCTTGCAGCAACTTGGCAATGATTCCTTGCTATGGATTTTTTCCTTGATTCACTAAGACAGTATTTAAATGTTTAACGGTGAACTAATAAAGAAGTCCTTGTGAACTTCAAGGAGAAGAAGTTCTCTGCTCAAGTAGAACTTGGAGATAATGCCAGCTATACAATCAAAGGACTTGGCTCAGCATATTTTCAGCTTGAATCTGAAGGTGAGCTACACATTGAAGAAATTTTGTATGTTCCTGGTTAAAAGAAGAATCTTATCTCTATTGCAGTATTGGAAGATAAAGGTTACAGGGTAATCTTTATGGACAAGAAATCTCTCCTATGGTCAACAAATCAAGAACTAAGTTTAGCAATTGTGATTGGAGTTAGAGAGGGAGGCCTTTACAAACTTCCAAGACATATCCAAGCTTTGGTTCATGCTTCAGTTAGTCCATCTGAGTTGTGGCATAGAAGGTTTGGACATCTTCACTTCAAAGCGCTCCCCTAACTTCAAAAAATGGTAAGAGGAATGCCTACCTTTTAGTTTGATCATGATGGTATCTGTAAAGGTTGTGTTCTTGGTAAAAACATAAGGAAATCCTTTCCTAAGAGTAACTCAAGGTCTAAAGGAATTTTGGATTTGATACCTCCAAACATATGTGGGCCTATGTCATCTCCTTCCTTCAATGGATGTCTTTATTATGTGATTTTCATAGATGACTTCTCTAGAAAAACTTGGATCTATTTTTTAAAAGAAAAGAATGAAACTTTTAATAAATTTCTAGAATTCGGAGCATTGATTGAAAATCAGACTGAAAAACATATACGTACTTTGAGGACTGACAATGGTGGAGAATTCGAGTCTCGTCAGTTTGATGACTTCTGTAAAGAAGTAGGAATCAAGAGACAACTAATTGTGCCCTATAACCCTCAGCAGAATGCGATTGTTGAGAGAAAGAACAGAACAATCTGTGAGGCAGCTAAATCTATGATGTGTGATCGGGATCTTCCCTCATCACTTTCGGCAGAAGCCACAAACACTGCAGTTTATATTCAAAATAGAAGTCCTCATGCTATTCTGGGAGAAAAGATTCCAAAAGATGCATTCACTGGCAAAAAGCCAGAAGTGGGACACCTAAGGATTTTTGGATGTCCAATTTTCATTCATATACCAAAAGAGAAAATATCTAAGATGGAGCCTTTTGGAAAGAAAAGAATTTTTGTTGGATACAGTGAAACATCCAAGGCCTACAGAATCTATGTTCCAGGCCAAAGATTTATCGAGGTAAGAAGGGATGTAACTTTTCATGAAGAAGTTGCATTCAAGCATTCTAAAGAATCACATCAAGATACAGAGATGGAGGAACCTAAAGAGCCATTGGATCAAGATCATACTATGGATCCAATAGAATAGATAGAGCGACCTATGGAGGTACCTCCTGCTAAGAGGAAGCTTGCCTGGTGTAGAGAAATTCTGCGAGAGGCAGAAAAACATGCAGCTCCTTCAGGTACTTTCAGAGAGAGTAATGGAGCTCAAATATTTTCAAGTTCTATGGCTCTTATGGCTCAGATTAGCGATGCAAAGCCCACCAACTATGAGGATGTTGCTACGCAGCAAGTGTGGAAAGATGCCATGGTGGAAGAATATCAATCCATCATGAAAAATGATGTATGGGAAGTAGTACCAAGACCGGAAGGAAAATCTATGGTTACTTCCAAGTGGTTGTTCAAATTCAAGCATGCAGTTGATGGAAGTATTGAGAAATACAAAGCGAGATTTGTGGCTCGTGGTTTTTCTCAAAAGGAAGGTATTGACTATGATGAAACATCTGCACCTGTTGCAAGGTATACTTCCATTAGGACCATCATATCCCTTGCTTCAGTTTTGGGTTGGAAACTTCACCAGATGGATGTAAAGACTGCATTTCTAAATGGTCAAGTTGAGGAAGAAGTATATATAGAACAACCAAAGGGTTTTGTAGTTCAAAGAAAGGAATCACATGTGTGCAAATTAAAGAAAGCACTATATGGGCTGAAATCGGCATCAAGAGCCTGGTATGCAAAAATCGATAGATATCTTCAAAGCTTGGATTTTTCCAAGAGTGCAGTTGATCCCAGTCTTTATTTTAAGGTAATAGAAAATCATCCTCTAATTTTGATTCTATATGTTGATGATTTATTTCTTACTGGAGAGGAACAACTGATAGCTCAGTGTAAAAGGGAGCTCACTTCTGAATTTGAAATGAAAGACATTGGACTCATGCATTACTTCCTTGGTTTGGAGGTATGGCAAAGATTAGATGAAATTTTCCTTTCTCAAGGGAAGTATACAATTGAAATATTGCGCAGATTTGGTATGCTAGATTGTAAGCCCATGTCTACACCTGGTATCTAACTTAAAGAAGTTACATGAGTCAGATTCTAGATCAGACTTGGTGGATCCATCCTTGTATAGGCAGCTTATTGGATCCTTAATGTATTTGATCCATACAAGGCCTGATATATGCTTTGTTGTAAGCGCCTTGAGTCAGTTTATGTCTAAGCCAAGACACAGACATTGGATTGTTGCTAAACATATTCTCAGATGGACTTAGATACACTTCTAGTGGAGGAGTGTTGCTTCATGGTTATGCTAATTCAGACTGGGTTGGGAGCTCAGTGGACCGGAAAAGTACTTCCAGATACTATTTTAGCTTGGGTCCAGCTATGATATCTTGGTCAAGCAAGAAACAAAGCTCTATAGCACAAAGTACAGTTGAAGCAGAATATATAGCAACCAGTAATGCAAGCAGAGAAGCAGTGTGGCTGAGAAATCTTTTGCTAGGTTGTTTCAAGAGAGGTTAGAAACAATTGTTATCCATTGTGATAACCCAAGTTGTTTAAAGCTCACAGAGAACCCAGTCTTCCATGACAGATCAAAGCATATTGAGATGAAATATCATTTCATCAGAGACATGGTCCAAAAACGTACCATCAAGTTGCAATACATTCATACTGATGAGCAGATAGAAAATATTTTGACTAAGCCTCTGTCTCTTGGAAAATTTGTGTACTTCTAGGACAAGCTTGGTATGGCAAAAAATGTGTCCCTCACTGAGAGGGAATATCAACATCAGAAGACATTCTCCAATGTGAGGCCTTAAGTGGCCACCCTAAAGCTAGCCAGGGAGATTTGGAGAATCAATCGGTCTTGTGAGGTAATGACAAAAGTCAGAGGGAACGTACAACCTCTGTGAGTCAAACCAAAAGTCAAGACGAACGAGATGCTATGTAATTCTAAGCAAAATTCAGGGGGAACATACAACCTCTGTGAGCATAGACAATCTAGTGCAAAATTCAGGGGGATCGTACAACCTTTGTGAGCATAGACAAACTAGTGCAAAATTCAGGGGAAACATACAACCTCTGTGAGCCTAGTCAAGTCTTGTGAGCTTTGTGTGTCAAAGCAAAAGTCAAGACAAGTCTTGTGAGCTTTGTGTGTCAAAGAAAAAGTCAAGACAAGGAAATGTGAAAAGTTCTCCTAGGTCTTCATAATGAGCTATAAGTGAAATAACTCTAGCAGTTGACCATGGTTAAGGAGAACTGGATGATCACATTCCATGATCCTTATCTGCATAAGGATACGAAACTTCTTGTGATATATAGATCCTGTCAAAAAGTCAACGATTGTGTGCAATAGAAAGAACTGTGTGAATGTGGATGCTTGAAGAATACCCTCTTTGCTAAGAGGGACTGTTAAAATATTAAAGCAGCTTCAGAGAATATTCTTTCTCAAGCTGCTCTCCTCAAGCAGCTCTCCAAGTTGCCCCCTTCCAAGCTGCCCTCCTAGCTGCCCCCCTTCTAAGTTTCCTCCTTCCTAGCCACCTTCCTCTAACTGACCTAGCTAAGTCGGACACCTAACTAGCTAAGTCGGCCCTACCCTAAAAGGTAATCCTAACCTAAAGTCCCTAACCTAATTTCTATCCTATATAAGAAGAGGGAGGCGCCCTCACTTCACATGAAGTTTTATTTGATTCTTGATATCAGTTTTTCATAAGAGTTATGTACTTAAGTTTCTGAGGGACCAGCTAAGGTTATTCTGAGTGAGCAGCTAAGGATATTTCTGGTATTTCTGAAGGAGCAGCTAGCATATTCAGAGGCAACAGCTAGACTATTTCTGGGCAGCAGCTAGCAGCTGATAATATATTCTGGAGCAGCCTTCTTTCACTCTCTTCTAAGAGATTTTCTGGACAGCATCTAAGAGTCATTATGGGCAGCAACTGAGACACACCTGTAGGAGCAAATTTACTCTGTTATGAAGGTATTCTAACAGCAACTAAAGGTTGTTCTGTACAGCAACTAAAGGTTGTTCTGTACAGCAACTAAAGGACCTTTTCTGAGGGCTGTAATACTCAATTTTGGGCAGCTTCTTTCACTTATTCTGAGGCAGCCTTAAGAGCAATCCAGAGCAGTGTTGATTAAGTCGGCCACGGCAAAAAGTCGGCGAGGGTCCAGAAAAAATCGTTTCAGCAAAAGTCGGCAAAAAATCGGAAAACCACGACAAACATTAAAAAATACAAAATATATTCATTTTTTTCAAAATTTTAAACATATAAAGCAACAACAACATCAGATAAACACATTGGCACATAAATATGGAGAAATCACTGATATATATGTAGTCACTAGTGGATGCCAAATAAAAAGTTATACATCAAAATGACATCACATATATAATTATAAAATGTATCTCATGATTCATCATCATGATGGAGTCTGTAGATGTCTGATATATAATGAGTCAATGACAAATGAAACAAAACTAGCAGCTAGCTAGCTATCTAATATCAACGTTGGCCTCCACCTCTCGACCTTTTACGAGAAAATATAAGGGGTTGTTTGTCAGGCCTGCCCCTGACAGTAGAAGGCCCTGCATCTGATAGTGGATGGCCACTGGTGTCTGCAGGAGTAGATGCATCAATAAGTGTAGAAGGTTGTGCTGATGATTGCACATCACTCTCCATGATGTCTTCAGGCCACTCCTCCTCGTCCTCCTGCTCTTCCTCTCCCTATTGCTCCTCCAAGGCCTGTTGTTGTTCAGGTTCCTCATCTATCCATGCAGGTGCCTCCTCCATGGTAGGCATCTCAGACTCCACCCTCCACTTAGACAATACATCAATATTGTCCAAGGAAATGGCATCCACATTTGGTGTTCTGTCAATTTGCTTCAACCATA
>JASDQU010099894.1:9103-30014 GCA_032191745.1 Picea mariana | reverse complement strand
ATGTTCACTACAAAATTCAAATAACATTTTCAGAATAAACAATTCACAATGTTCTGTAACTAAAGGGAACATTTCAATCTTTTTCATAACTTTTCATTGTATTCTAGTACTTTAATTCAAAGAGTGCATAATTTAGTTTTTTGGTGTCTAAATACAAGCATGGTCATTTGTATTTCCTTGTTTGTCAGAACCAAGCAAAGAAGGTGTATATGCTAGCAGAATTGACGCCTTCAAAGGAGATAACTGGAGGTGCATGGTACACAGGCCAAAACTTTGATACAGAGTTCACTAACATTGTTAAGCAACAGTGTTTGCAGTTCGTCTTGCAGCAGGTTTGTTGGATAAATATTTCCCTAAGATTTAGTTCATTTCTTATTCTTTCTAATGCAATTTCATTTCTTCTTGGGCTAGGGTGTAGCAACTATTGAGAGTGTTGCTGATTTTGTGAGAAAGTCAGGGATATCAAAGGTGGAATTGAAGGTTGAAGAGCTCAAGCAAGTATGCAACAAAAAAATTCCTTCTCTTTTGTTGTTATACTTGGATTTGTTATGCCTGGGAATGTATTTTCTAATTTATATGTTTGAACTTTGTAAAAAGTGACAGGTGCCGTTTTTCTCATTTAACTTTCTGTTTTTGCCCATTAGTAAACTTGAGTGGGTCATATTACACTTCAAAGTTCATAATGGCGAAGCAAAACACCACAATGTGTTGGATGTTGTTAAAGTCATGTTAGGATTTGAAATTTTTTATTTTCAGCTATAAAGATCACCCAAAGGTGCCTTGCTTATCTTTGAGGCTAAAAAAGTGCACAATGATTGATGTACAATGTTATTGATACACAAAACAATTGAAATAATTAACTCAGTCACATGTATATCCAAATTTAGAAATTAGAATAAGTAAAAGATAGAATTAGAACAAGGTATGATTAAAAGGGATGCCAAAAAGTTTATCCTGTGCTTCTTAGGGATGCGTCCCTGGGCATGGGGATAGTGTCCTCTGCATTTAATTGATTACCAGTTACTCAGGGATGTAGGGGGATCTCCTTGATTTACCAAGGGGATGGCCTTGAGTTCCAGGGACAATTAGGGGATATTCCCAATTCTGTCAAGGGGTGTCCACACTTCCCGCCAATGTCTAACTGTCTCCTTTGGCAATTTGCTAGTTATTTATTTATTAATCTATCCATTTTTTACAGTTAATCTCATTCAGATTCTTTTTTGGAAAACCTACATATGGTTTACGGTACATTGACGTTTCAGATCATGGAATCTTGATGTAAGGTACATCATCAGGACTGGATGTTTTAAGGAAAATAATAATAAAACCAACTGCTGACAGTTCATCAGGAGAAGTGATAAGGCAGATTTTCAAGTCAAGGAATGAAAATCCCTTGCTGTCAAAAGCAATAACCACCATAGCAACAAACAACCATTGAGTTAGACAAAAAAGGCTAAGGTTGGGAAAGTACTGATAAAAATAGGGAATAAGAATATTCTATGGCTTGTCATGTTTGATATATTTCATTAACATAGAGGGCCTGTTTAACTTCAAGAGAACAGACTGGATAGTAAAATTTAAGTCACAATGTATTTGACATTGTAGATTTACAAACGTACACAGAACAGATTATCTATGATTAAGGGGCTATGCAGCTAATTGGAATAGTCAATGTCATGGAAGCACATGAGAACATGGCATTTGGATTCTGTAGAGGATAGAGGGGTTTGTTGATGTTTTTAATAGCATTGGACAGGTACTTCCACGACGGTCTGTGTCAACGCATGGGAGTCGTCACTATTACCTCTCATAATCTTAGGATTCACTTTATTAAATGATTCATAAAGTGAATGTACTTTTGTAATTAATGTGAATTTAATATAATTAAATGCCTAAGTATTTGGTATTAGTAATTAAATTCAGTCCTAGTTGTTAGATCTAAAGTGAATGTGAGATTAGATCTCAGCCGTAAATCACTTTAGGAGATCTAGGGTTTTGGACTTAGGGTAAACTCAAGGTTATAAAAGATAGCCTAAGTGAGAGGAGGAGATAGTGATGGTACACAAAGAGTGAGTGAGTACTCGGGTGTGCAGGGGCAGGGGCCGAGGAAAAGGGTGCAAGGGAGCAGCAAGGAAAGTAGCTGTCGGCAAGATTGAAGGACTGATCTTGCTGCATTTGTATTTCCTCAGAAGGGCCATTATCCCAGGACGAGAGCCCTGCTTTTATTTAATAAAATCATCATAGATCTGGTTTTCCCGCAAGGTTTTTCCCATGAATTATTTACCTAGAAATATCTTGTGCAATGTGTTTTGGTTTCCATTTATTTGCTTCTGCTGATTTATCCTTAATAACCTAGCTGTACTATTATTCAGTAAATGTGTTTTCCTTGGAATTAATGGTCGGGTGCTAGGTTCAGGTTGTTTAACGTAGTATCAGAGCTGAGACTCTTAACGGAAACCAGATTTGCGTTGAAGATTGATTTTTTGCAGCAGGAAAATATTTCTTTTCTCAGGTCTCCAGAAGAGTAAATTAAAAAAAAGGGACTTTGTACAACAACGTACAAACGTCGCCGTACGAACAGTACAACATACGACGGACTGCGGGCTCAGATTTGAGTTAGCTGCAAAGTAGGCGAATCATGAGCGTGTCAGATCTGTGGCTAAGTTGAACAACTGGGAACAACACCGTGAAGATCAACCAGCGAACATGATGATTTGGCTGAGGAAGATCCACCAGCCAAGTGTTGGGAGGTGCGGCTGAGTGGTCAGCTGACTGTCCGCGGGCTGGGAGGTAGTAGCAACACTGACACAAGCAGATAAGAATTGGCACAAGAGTTGTGGCTAAGGTAAATCAATCGATAGGAGATTGCAGTGGCTGTTGTTGATGTTTTGGTAGTTGCGAGAGGAACTTTCCCTCCTAGATGACCTTTCTTAGACGAGAAGAAGATTCCAGAAGCAAGATAACCATTGATCCGATGTGGAAATACCCTAGAAGAGAAGTTGGCCCAGAAGAATAAAGAACAATGAAAAGATACCTTTCCAGAAGAGAAGTCGACTCAATTAAGAGGACAAGAAGACTATAAATAGGAGGTGCCTTGGCTCATTTGTTACGCTCACTCTCAGTCTCTCATCTACACAGAAGCAAGGCGCAAATCTGAGGAAGGGTGACGCAGTAGCTGCAGTGACAGAGATTCTTCTTGTTCAATCTTTCTGGTATTTCTCTCTTGGGTGCTACTCTTGGAAAAGGTGCGCTACCTGGGTATTGTGCTGCCGCTGTAGCTGGGGTGGTATTTCTGGTTGTACCTTGAGCTAGCCTTTGTGCTAGGGTTTATCTATTGGTTCATGATTGGACTTTCTTTTTGAACAGAATCTGTCTAAGAAAGGTTGCTGCGTTTTTTTCCCCAATTTGGGGTTTTCCCAGGATAAATGTCTTGTGTTCTTTTGTCTCTTGTTTATGCTGCTATTTCTCAGTACATGATATATATTAGTTGATCGTAAAGAAGTAAAAGAACACTGGTAACTCTAATGCTCTATAAATAAAGAAAATCTAACATGGAATCAGAGCTGGTTACCTTCAGAACAGTCTAACCACTGGAAGGAAGATCATTTGTAGCAACACCTTGCCACTGCACCGTAATATCTTTGTCAAGCTCGTTGAGCATTAGTTCCAAAGGTGTTGGGACTTGTCTTTACATAGAGCAGTGCGCCCTACCCTACCACACCCCCTGCAACCCTCAGTGCACAGTTTGGTGAAGTTTGAAAAATCAAAGTTTTTCAGAGCTAGGGTTTCTACTGGCGAAAATATCAACCAGTATGAGAGTTGAGTATAGATTGGATGGAGCAGATAAATTTAGATCTTGGAAGCTTTCTAGAAGAGAATGAGCTATTGGATCATGTTAAGCAGATACTTCCAAAACCAGAAGAAGAAGATGCCAAAGCAAAGTTCAGGAAGAATAAGGTCAAGGCCAAGAGGATCTTGACAGACTTGATTAATGATCTTAGATCTAGCGCACTCAGAGGAAGCCCAAGAGTTGGAGGCATCAATGATGATGTCTCCTACAATAGAGAACAACTCAAATAGGTCAACAACAAGAAGATTCTAGGTTTGCATATCAGGTTTGATATTTTATATTGTTGGATATGGCTAATATCTGATTAGAGTTAGTTTGGATATGGATGGAAATATTCATGCAATCGATGTCATGTTTTGTTGGCTGAAGATTGGTTCTGAAAGGCCTATTGTGACAACTCCCTAACTCCACAAGCTGTTATAAGAAGAGATCAACCTCTACAACAATATATATGACCTCCACCAAGAAGAAATCGACCCTACCAAATAAATATGAACTGTTGGTAAGGGAATAGAGTCTCCTCTCAAGAAAAATTGGCCCCTAGACAAGTAAAATCGGCCATGCACTTGAAGAACTCGCCCGACAACTAGATCACGACCTCTTAACCAAAGGAATTGAGCCTCACTACAAGTAAAATCGATCCAACAAGTGAAGAACTCGCCCAACAACTAAATCTCAGCCTCTTGGCCAAGAAACTCGGCCCCCCCTCCCCATGTAAAACGACCTCTCTCAATGTAGATTCTCCCTCCACATGCATAAATTCGTCCTAGCAAGGAAAAATATGGCCTCTCAACAATAGGAACTCGACCCACAATCAAGAATTGGGAAGCCCACATGAGAACTCAACCCTTCCCAAGAGGAATCAACCTCCTTTGAAGAATACTCGACTTACCAAGAAGATCTCAGCTTCTACCAACCAAAAATGAGTTGTTGCAATTTAAGAACTTGTCTTCCATTAAGCCACAAACTCTGCAAATCTGAATATTGTCTCTAACGGTGAAATCGAATGAAGAACTTGAGTGATTCTCCCTCTAACTTGGCTAGGGTGGAATCTTTCACCACCGAAGCCTGATTAGCTAGGGTGGATCTCTTACCACCGAAACCAATCCAAACTAGGGTTTACTCCATACCCCCAAAGGCTCCAAGAGCTCTCCAAGTCAAATCAAAATAATCAAAATAATGAGAGGAAATGAGCCCCTATCTCTTCTTTATACCCATTTCATCTTTTTCCCTTCAAGTGACTTTTTAATTCATTTTTAATATTTTCTCCTAAATATCCTTATTAATTTAATAAACCTTTTTACTCCAAAAAGTGATTTATTTGACTTTAAAGCATTCTCGGCCACTGAAAGTCACCTTTCCATCATCTCAACATTTAGAGCTTTTCCTCCCAATTCCAACGAGCTATTACACTAAGGTACCTCTCTTAGATAATTTATTAAAATGACACCCTTAGTGAAAGCCATTAATTAATGCTCAATAATACTCCCAAATTACGGGAACGGTTGAAATGCAACAAAATCGAAATCTGACTGTGCAGGAATGATCCTGATGATGAAAAATGATAAGCGGACCTATGAAAACATCAAACAACTCCTCTAAACCCCTTGAGCTCACTTGTAACATCCAATTACCCCTCTAATCATGCTGACACAAACCCATAAAGTCATCTCCAATTGCAAAGTAAGGGAACCCGAAAATGGGGACATTACAGTCCCTTCCCAAAGATTGCTTGTCTTCAAGCAATGCCATCACAACCATATGATCAATAGGCTGAACTGAACTGAAACGGAGAATGATTCCAGGGTCCCAAATCGATCTGGAAGATATGAAACACGCTTTACTCAAAGCACTATCCTGCCAGGTACTAACACAAGCGGCCACCCGAATACTACTAATAAGTAGAGAAATCATATACTGCAAGGACTCGGTCAACCCCTCAGAGAATTGCTCTTCCAGAGAACCACTCCAATGTACCGGAGGAGTAAACACTTGAAAGTGAAAACTGGCGCTCTCATCTGTATCAGTTGTTGAACTGCCAAACCATGTAATGCCAGGGTTCCAAACTAATCTCAGAAAGGAACCACCTTGAAAGGAGCCAGATGACCAGTTGAGCCCACATTGAGTAGACAAAGTCCCTCTTCTCCACCATAGATCACCATTCATCATCATCAATGTAGCAACGTCCACCGCACCAGCTTAGCCCAAAGAGTACAATAGGTCTTGCTTCATGAGGTAATAAGTCTAGTCTCGTGGTAAGTGTCACTTTAATAATTGAAGCAATTGAGCATGTTGCAAAGGGTCCTTTCTTGATTATGCAAAGGAAATTATATCTTTTGCCTTATTTCACCTTGGTGGTTGACATGTTTCCCTAGTAAGTGGGTCACCCTCGGGGAAAGGGTTGCTACTAGGGGGTCTCCTTGAAGGGTCATCGTACCATTCCCACTTATTTCTTACCACTTTCCACACTTCTTCCCTTTCGTTTCCTCATCTTTTGGGTTTTTGGGCTCATTGACCCCAAGAAGGGCTTATACCTCATTTCATGGGAAGAAGGGGCTAAAGGCCCAGAGGTGTTGTAGCTGGCAAAAGTTAAAATCCATAAATTGTCCTTATAGATGCTCGCCCTAAGGTCTTGAGAGCAATGAAATGCTTCTCCATAAAAAAATGAAGGACCTTTAAAAAAAAGAAATCCAATAATTAATAAATGTCCCGCTTGATGGGGAATGCATTTGTGGTGTCCTTTAATTTCCAGTGCATATGGCACTCAATGTGTTCCTAACTTCAAGTGACATTGTGATGCTCTTTACTTTCCTTTGCACATAGCACTCAATGGTCGGACCATAATGAATTAAAGGCAAATAAAAGGGCTTGGAAAAATGTTGCATTGCAAACGAGGGATGCAACATACCCTTTACAAAGGCACCCATAAATGAGACAATATGAGCCCTTGATATGTCAAGAACCCCATGCCCAAAAGTCATACCCCCATCCACTTCATATTCACTACATGACCTAGAGAGGGTCTTCTTGGGAAACACTCCTTGACTTGGGAATTGACCTTCTTAATAGGGCACCATGACAACCCTCCCATACCTAAATTTGGAAAAGTTTATAACATCTTTGAGCATTTGTTCAGTTTGAAAAGGGGGGATTTAATGTACATGTTCGGGTGGTTCTTTTGTTAAATGTGGCTTACTTGGCATGAGCATACATGTGACTTGTGAAACCTTGGAGGGCGTACTTGTTTTTCTTTGCAGGACCTTGCCCGATGAAAGTTATTCATGTAGGCATTGATACCCTTGGACCTCCATAGGGGCTTGAAATCCCAGTGGTTGGATGCAACACCCCACTCATTGGAGGCCTTTGAATGATGAGTGTTGCACTTGAGATGACGCCTCTAGCACATGGACATGGCTCGGAGACATGAAGAAGGGGTAACGTCACCCTCCTATGCTCAAATGTCCTCTTCTTGGAGCATGATGTCATACTTTGAGGAGAAGTTTTACTATTTAGGTGCACTTGGTGGTGTTGTGGGCTTGAAGCTCCACTCTATTGCTTGATTTTGGGATAATGTGGCACTCTTCGAACTTGATGTCCTAGCCTTTGGAGGCTTTTCCATTGCACTTGCCACCTTGGAGAGAGATATTATGGGCTAACATCCCATCATTATGTTATTTTTGGTCATTTTGTAGTCTATGTGGGCAAAAAAGCAAAACTTCTGGCTAATTAAGCATTGTAGCTTAGGTTTTAGGCCTAAAATCATGGATTTAATTGGAAACTGGACAAACATGACTTGGGTTTTCCTCATATAAATATGAGCCAAGTCATTTGTCACAAATCATAACTCATCACTTGGAAAATCATTCTTGACTGAGATTTCGACCCTCTTGGGCAAATCACTCTCTCTTTCTCTAGTGATGCGCCTATCTTGCGCCAGTTCTGCGGTGCTACTTGGTTGTCTACGCTTGCTAGGGTTTGACAAGAAGAAAAGATAAGTATATGTTATCAGGGTTTCTTCTTGTGATTAGAGCTTGTTCATGGTTGTATTGGAAAGATTCTCTCTAAGAAAAGTTGGCTGGGGTTTTCCCTCGAGTTTGGGGTTTTCCTAGGATAAATCTTTGTGTCTTCTTGTGTTTGTTTATTTGCTGCTTATATATTTCAGTATGTGATTATTGAATGTTAAAAGAAGATAAAAATGCTATGGTAAATCTAATGTTAATGAAACTAATGAAAATCTAACATGGTTTCAGAGCAGGTTTCCTTCAGAACAGTCTAACCACTGGAATGAAGGTCGTGAGATTTGCCTCTGCACAGACCTAAACTTGTCAAGCTCGTTGAGCACTTATTATAAAGTTGTCGGGACAAATTCCATCATAGATCAACTCGACTTGCCCGAGCGGACCTGCTACATCTCTCAGATTGACCTTCCGTCAAAATTGAAGTTTTAGGGTTTTAGGCTTGTTGACATTTTCCTGGACATTGAATTTCCTGATTCAAATTTCTAACTTTTTCTTCTTGTTGATGTAATGTCTCAGATTAGAAGACAAAGCTATATGGTGCACTTGTATATAGGATGAGGGTGTTTGCAGGAGACGTACACTTGACAAAAGGACATTTATCCAAGCAATGACGGTAGATCCAAAGGGATCTTAGATCTAGTGCACTCAGAGGAAGCCCAAGAGTTGGAGGCAACAATGATGATGTCTCCTACAATATAGGCATCAACCAAATTCCAGGTTTGCATATCATGTTTGATATTTTATATTGTTGCAGCCTAAGTAAGTGTTGTAACTAGAATAACAGTCTTTAGAATTCTATTACTGCTATTGTTATCAAATGTTTAGTGACACTTGAATATTGTTATTACAATGATTATCATGTACTAATGATGCACTTATTTACAAAATGAAATTGATCTCTTCTAGGAGATTGTTAAGTACCTGAATAGATCTGAAGATAAATCTCAAAATAAACTCACAATATCGACAGGAATAAACCAAACCATTCACCAAATATCCATCACAAGAATGTAGATAGATAGATAAGATAAGATAATTTTTTAATGTCCAATTAGTGACCACAAAAGTAGGTCAAAAGGACTGATGGGTACAATGATGTCTTTACAATGCGGGAGTACCAAATAGTCTCCTATAAAGGAATAAGTTGCATGAAGTAAGATGCACAAACATAGATAATGTGATCTTGGTTGAAGTATGAGGATCTTTCAATTGTGACCACAAGTCCCAAACCCCGCAACGGGGCAGAGATGCACAGGCGGAGAAGATCCAGGTGATAGGTCTATGGAGTAGACCCATCTCTCCTAACATCCGAGGCTGAATGAAGGAAACCCAATAAAGTCTATTGGCCCGAAGAAGAGTTGGTGGGAAATGTAGACTATCAACTGTGTTGCTGCCTGACAGAGGTCGCACGATGCTGAGATCTGGAGGGTCTAGTCCGTCTCCTAGGAAGGGATCTGATATGGTTATGGTGTTGAGATCTCATGGAAGGAGGCAGGGCCTCGCAGATTCTCATTGATTTGGGGTCTGGATCTGTATTGATGTCGGTTGGTCGCTTGGTGCTCCTTCTTGAAGGTAGCACTGTGAAAAATGAAGTGATCGTCTGTGTAGAGTCGGGTCTAATGGGAGGCTGAAGAGTATGTGCTCGGAACCTGAGAGCCTCCTGTATGTATAGGGCCAAACATCTCTGATCGAGATATCTGAAGAAGCCAGTGAGGGTCTGAGATTCTTTGAACAAGCAATGGAACCTCCCCCCGATCTCGTAGTAGAGGGGGCATCGAAAAATAAAGTGCACCTCTGTCTCCACCTCCTGTAAATGGCATACCTGGCAGATTCTATCTAATCTATCAATCTGGTGGTCTGTTTCTACTCGAAGTCTATGAGAACCCACTCTGAACTGGCCAAATGGAATGCGAAGGGCATGCATCCAGTGACAAATTGTATACTGGGGTCGAATAATGAGCCCGTCTCTCAACTCCAAAAAGTGCTCAGCATAGAAGGCCATCTTTGGGCGCAACCCTCGTTGAGGGTTAACCCAGGTGATCTGAACAAACTGCCTGTAAATGTCATCCCTGATGATCTTGTTCATCTCTTGTCTGGTAGGTAAAAGGTGACTAGGTGCATCTAAGGAATATCTAAATGGAGGAAGATGATCTAATTGGATACCCATTGGCGCTAGGAGACTTGAAACTACTGCGAACCAACCTCTGGCTCGACCCGGAGGACTAGAAAGGGCAATAGCCTATGAAGAATGATAGGCCAAGTACGGGTAAGGTAACACCATATAAACAAAACCCTTGAGGTAGGGTAACACCATATATTAATCCTTAAGGAAGGATCACACTCAAGCAATATTTGCTTGTACATTCACAATATTCTTCAGCATGCTTCAATACATTGCTTACATTTCTTTATATGGCTCTCTCTATCTCCTAGGAACCTTCTAGAGAACATTCTCACATTTATTATATCTAACTACCATAATGGGTCTTATTTAATAATATAGTGGACCTAGTCCACCTTACATTGAATATACATAACTACATTCCCAAGGAACCTTCTAGAGAACATTCTCACATTTATTATATCGAACTACCATAATGTGTCTTATTTAATAATATAGTGGACTGAGTCCACCTTACATTGAATATACATAACTACATTCCCATTGGGTACCTCCCTAGGTACCCCATATTACCTCCCTAGGTATACTACATCCCCTCCCCCTTCACATGTTTTGTCCTCGAAACACATGAAGAAACCATACAATATGACTCGCTAAGCAATGTAGCCAATTGGTACCAAGTACGACCATCCATCCATCCTAATTGAAGTCAAACATGTTGTCCAACTGCTGCCTTGCCACCTTGATCTTTCTCTACATCATGTCGGGGTTTCCATGTAATTGTTTCTCTAGCCTGATGTCTTCCTATAGTGCTAGTAGTCCTCCACGCACCTCTTGATCGATTTCCTTTTTGGTTCCATGTTGGTGCATAAATGTGTTGATGTTCATGCCCTTGCCTTGATGACTGTTGTTTCTCTATGTGGTGTGGATGGCGATATACAACAACTCTAGGAATCTGTGTTTTTTTCTTCAAGTTTGCAACACATTGTGTTTTTGAGTGAATGACCTCCTTATCTTCCTTATTGTGTCCTTCCTGTGGTTTTGCTTCATCTCCTTCTGTAGACTCTGCCTCCGATTCAACTTCAGACTCGACAATAACTTTTTTGCTAGCGTCCGTGGGCCCATCTTTCTTACTAAGAGACACATCCTGCAATGTGATTTTCATTTTCTTGTACCAAAGCTTTAAAAACTTCTTTTGCACATTAATATTAACTGTACCAATTGAGTCCATCCAAGGATATCCCAAAACAATATCTACATCATCCATATCTATAGCATAAAAATATGAATGCAACACATTTTGTCCATGAGGATCTTCAAATCTTTAAAAAATTGAACATTTTTACCCTCAACTTGTGTGCTTTGAACATTCTTTGTAGGAACTTGCAATCTATTAACCAACTGAACATTGATAAAATTATGCAGGCAACTAGGGTTAATAGAAACAATGATATTTGCTTTATGAATACATCCATGAACTTGTAATATAGAATTGCCACATGACAATAAACCCTTGCTTCTTTCTTTACTCTTGGCATGAGACCATTTTTCTAAAAAGACTTTTTCAAATTCTTCATTGGAGAGTGCCATCATTTTGCTATACTTAAGCGAATTCCACCAAATGGCTGCATCACCTTGTAAACTCAAATTTATCATCACTTTCCAATGCTCTTTACTGAATGACTTCCTATGTTTTATGACTTCTTCAATAATAGGGCCAACAAAATTTCCTGTAAAATACATCTTGCTATGAAAACCCCAAAAATAGAACTATAACTCACTGTGCGAATCGCGCGGCTTTTGCCGGAAAACCTTGAAAAATTGCCGAATTTAAAATGCTGATAACTTCACTTATCGGACTCCGTTTCGATTGATTTTATTTTTGAAATTGGGTTTTTTTCCGAGAGGAATTCAAATATCCAATTTGTTTTGCAAAATTATGCTCAAAAAGTTTCAGATCTGGACCTAAAGTGCGTTGCCCCCTTTTTTTCCTTTAAAAAAAATCTGCAAAATGACCCACAAATTTCTTACTTTATTTGGCCAAGGAAAGTGTTCTGATACCAATGTTAAGTACCTAAATAGATCTGAAGATAAATTTCAAAATAAACTCACAATATCAACAAGAATAAACCAAACCATTCACCAAATATCCAACACAAGAATGTAGACAAAACCCTTGAGGTAGGGTAACACCATATATTAATGCTTAAGGAAGGATCATAGTCAAGCAATATTTGCTTGTACATTCACAATATTCTTCACCATGCTTCAATACATTGCTTACACTTCTTTATATAGCTCTCTCTATCTCCTAGGAACCTTCTAGAGAACATTCTCACATTTATTATATCTAACTACCATAATGGGTCTTATTTAATAATATAGTGGACCTAGTCCACCTTACATTGAATATACATAACCACATTCCCATTGTGTACCTCCCTAGGTATCCCATATTACCTCCCTCGGTATACTACATAGATATTCTTGGTTGTTGACTTTGTCCCAAACAGGTTATCTTGTAAATTCCATGGAGGTTACCATGGAGATGTTGTTGTTCTTGTTTCTTGTTGCGAGCAGGTCACAAGTGATAGCTCTGAGAGGGAGCTATAATGATGGTTGCAAGAGGGAACCGATTAGATGGTCTCTAGTTTGGGACATGGAGTAGTCTATCCAAACAAGATGTTGTATACATGACAGTATACATCCATGTACTAAAAAAGAAGAGGACAAAGTCAAAACCTTCTGGCAAGAAGGGTACTCTTATGGGATATAGAGTATCTCATATGGAGATTGATTGTAAGGAGCAGAAGGTTCCGAAGATGACCGTACAGATCCCTCTAGTTCAGTTGATCACTCTTCAGATCATCAGGAAGAGTCAGTAGAGCCAGAAGGGCCTACCCAAAATCATTGCAGTGACTAGGAAGAGACCAACATGGTCCTGTGATACTTTGCAGATATATGGCATTGATGATCCATATCGTGAGGAGCAGATGGCTTCGCCAGTGGTGAGGCAGGTAACCCCACCAAGTACAAGCTTGGAAGGAGCCAGAGTTCAGAGGGAGTCAACCCTCATGATCCAATAGGGAGGAGCAGCCTCCCAATGCAGTCCATAGGAGATCAGACTTCAGTGAAGGTTAGCAGATGGCTCCGAAGATTGTATAGAATCAGAGGGAGTCAAGCTTCATAGAGAGCATGCGAACTTAGAGTGAGCCTGATCTCAGAGAGAGTTGAGTCAGAGGAAGACCAGATGATTCATAGGAAGTTCTCCCTCAGATTTAGGTGGGAGAGAGAGACGTCTTCTAAGACTAACAGATAGGTGCCATGAGTTGAGGAGGCTAGATCGAAGCTTAAAAGACTTCGAGGAGATATGAGACCTCCTGGGAGGATTCCCTTTGTTTTAGTAGACTTTGCTACAATGACAGAGGAGGCATCCAGTCAGAAGGACTGGGATATGGATTTTTGCCTCAGTTCCAGAGAGAGCAAGAGACCACACACGTTTTCTAGCTATGTGGCGATGATGAGGAAGATCATTGATTTAGAACCTTCCACTTATGAGGAAGTTGCAAAGCAACAAGTGTGGAAGGATGCTATGATGATGTGTGGAAAATGGTTCCGGAGAGAAGTCAGTGGTGACTTCCAAGTGGATCTACAAGATCAAGTATGTTGCAGATGGCAACATAGAGAAGTACAAAGAGAGATTTGTGGCTAGAAGATTCTTCCAAAAAGAAGGAGAAGATTATGACGAGACACTTGCTCCAGTAGCCAGAAGAAGTGTGCATAGAGCAACCACTAGATATATGAGAAGGAGTCTCATGTTTACAAATTGAAGAAAGCCTTGTATGCCCTTAAGCAAGCACCCAGGGCATGGTATGCCAAAATAGACAGTTATCTGATGAGCTTGGAGTTTACCAAGAGTGATGCAGATCCGAACCTTTACTACAAGGTTGAAGATGGTTTCCCATTGATTTTGGTCCTATATGCGGACGATCTATTTCTTACAAGTGATGAGAAGCTCATAGTTGGGTGCAAGAGGGAGCTCACTTTAGAGTTCGAAATGAAGGATCTAGGTCTAATGCACTATTTCTTGGGATTGGAGGTGTGGCAGAGACCAGATGAGATTTTCCTTAGCCAAGGAAAATTTACAGTTGAGATCCTGTAGAGATTCGGGATGATGGATTGCAAGTCCATGGCCACAACTATGGTTACGAATCTGAAGCTCTTGAGTGATTCATCTTCAGATTTGGTGGATCCCACGATGTACAAATAGTTGATTGGATCCTTGATGTACCCCTAGTTAACACCAGGCCAGACATATGCTTTGCAGTGAACACCTTGAGTCAATACATGGTTGAGCCTAGACATGTACATTGGATAGCAACAAAGCATGTGTTGAGGTACTTGCATGATACGGTTGGATATGGACTTAGATATGTCTCGGATGGTGAAGTGAAGCTACAAGGTTATACATACTCTGACTGGGCAGGGAGTGCAGTGGACCGGAAAAAAACACATCAGGATGTTGCTTCAGTTTGGGATCAGGTATGATCTCATGGTTGAGGATGTTAGTGGCACTCAATACATCAAAGGTAGAGAATATTGCAACCAGTGTTGCAAGTCGTGAAGCAGTGTGGCTTTGGAAGTTGCTTGTAGGATTATTTGATCTAGAGTTGGAGCCAACTTTGATATATTGTGATAATCAAAGTTGTGTGAAGCTTTCAGAAAATCTAGTCTTCCATGACAAGTCAAAGCATATAGAGATAAAATACCATTACATTCGAGACATGGTGCAGAGAGGTGCAGTGGAGCTCCAATACATATCCACAAATGAGCAGATAGTGGACATTCTCACCAAGCTTTTGTCAATAGTGAAGTATGAGTACTTCAGAGACAAGCTTGGCATAATGCAGAATGTCCACCCTTGTTGATGTTTCTCCTCCAACAGGCTTCCTCTTTGGCCAAGGGTTTCTTAGATCAGTCATGTGAGGTGACTGAAGGAGTAATGTGTAGCCGAGTACAAATATTTCCTACACCATGTGAGGTGGCTAGGTTTGAATAAGACTTGTAGCATTGTCTGGGACCATGGCGTAGCCTTTGGGCTATGGTTGTAGTCTTGCCCAGTGGATTGGGTGTGAATAAGACTACTGGGAGAGGAGAAACATCACAACATAGTCGTGGAGACTATGGTAGTAGTCGTGTACTATTGGACAACATGCTAGTAGCTGTGTGCTACTAGTCGATTGCTACATAGTCGTGAGGACTATGATAGTAGTTGTGTACTACTGGACAACATGCTAGTAGTTGTGTGCTACTAGTTGAATTCTACATAGTCGTGAGGACTATGGCAGTAGCTGTGTGCTACTGGACAACATGAGAGTAGCTGCGTGCTACTAGTTGATTGCTACATAGTCGTGAGGACTATGGAGGTAGTTGTGTACTACTGGACAATATTCTAGTAGTTGTGTGCTACTAGTTGATTGCTACATAGTCATGAGGACTATGGTGGTAGTTGTGTACTACTGGATAGCATGGTAATAGCTTTGTGCTACTAGTTGATTGCTACGTCGTCATGGAGACTACTGGATTGCATGGTAGTAGCTTTGTGTTACTAGTTGATAGCAACATAGTCGTAGAGACTATGGTGGATGATTTGAGCTACCGATGGCATGGTGGTAGCATGGGGCTACCGATTGATTGCAGGGTAGTCATTGGACTACTAGAAGAAAACATCGTGCAAAAATACCTCCCTAGCTAAGAGGGAGTGTTGATGTTTTGGTAGCTGTGGGAGGTATTCCCTCCTGGACTACTTTTCTTAGAGAAGAAGAAGATTCCAAGAAGTCAAAGGAAGACCATTGAACATTTGAAGAACACCCCGGAAAAGAATAAAGTGAAATAGAAGACCACAGAAGAGAAGTCGGCCCACAGAAATAATAAAGTAAATTTGAAGACCCAGAATAAGAAGTCGGCCCCAAACAGGTACCCAGATTAGTATAAATACAGGGCTGGATCATTTCATTTAGATAGACACAGTTCTCCTTCTGCAATGCGCACTAGGCAGTTGTAACAGTTTTGCTATTTCTGGTTTTTGGTTCTCTTGGAGAGTGTTCCCTACTTGGGAAGGATATTCTTGGTGGCTTTTGGTGGTTTCTCTTGTGCGCTACCTCTGGAAGAGTTGCGCTAAGATTGTGTGGTGTTTCCCAGTTGCAGTTGCAGTTACCAGTTGTCAGTTGTGCTAGTTCTTTGGTGTGCTATCTTTCTCTAGTGATGCGCCTATCTTGCGCCAGTTCTGTGGTGCTACTCGGTTGTCTACCCTCTCTAGGGTTTGACAAGAAGAAAAGCTAAGTATATGTTATCAAGGTTTCTTCATTGTTAGTTTGCTCTTGTGATTAGAGCTTGTTCATGGTTGTATTGGAAAGATTCTCTCTAAGAAAAGTTGGCTGGGTTTTTCCCCCGAGTTTGGGGTTTTCCCAGGATAAATCTGTGTCTTCTTGTGTTTGTTTATCTGCCGCTTATATATTTCAGTATATGATTACTGAATGTTAAAAGAAGATAAAAATGCTATGGTAAATCTAATGTTAACGAAACTAATGAAAATCTAATAGCTTTCAGATATGCAGATGCAGCAAATAGAGCCAACACCCCTGTTATGTGACAACCAAGGGGTGATGAAACTTGCCAAGAATCCAGTCTTCCATGAGCGTACCAAACATGTCGAGGTACATTGCCTCTTCATCAGGCAGCTTGTAGAAGATGGATCTATCGAGCTGCAGTATTGTCCTACAAATGATCAAACTGCAGACATTCTCGCCAAGGCTTTGGGTCCTGAAAAATATGTAAAATTCCAAGATATGATTTTATGTCTTATTTCACTTTATCGGTTTATCCCACATTCATAAAGTGGATTGACTCGACTTGATTGTAGCCCTATATAAGAAAGTTTTCGCTTTATCATTTAAATACAATATGGAGAACTTTTTCGAGTTATCTTGGTTTCTTTGTGTTTGATTTCTGTAATAGCAGAGAGATCCAACTTGGCTCTAATGCTATCTATTATATTTCACCTTATGGTTTAGTAAATATTGTTGTCAGAAATATTACATTTGTTTGTCTGTGTTTTGCTAATTTTCTGTATCCTTCCTTTAACATTATTTCTTTTTATGAATTCTATGAAGACTGAAGAGATTTATTCTGAACTGTGGGACTCCATTTAGTAGATCACACTGATCAAACTAGGAGAAGATGCATTCCTTGTTTTATTTTCTGATTCCTACGGGTGTAATCACAGTGTTACAACTTTATAACAGATACTGGATATGCTTGTACTAGATGGTGATGTGGAAGAAGTGATAAGCACAGGAACTGGGGACTTTGCTGCTATTCCCATAGTAAGCTAGTTTTACTTGGTTAGAAATCTAAACATTCCCGCATGGAAGTATATGTATTTATTATGTTCTATTATCAAATCCATGTATTGTGTGGTTGTTTTATTTATTTAGAATAATATTTGTTTATAGTGAGATTCTAAATTTTCTGATCTTATTTGTAGAACAAGCTTTGCTATAGAGGCTCCCAAGCTCGAATTCAAGAGTCGTCAGCATTTACAAACATTCCTTGTGGAGTTTGCCCTGTATGTTCTTTTTCCATCAATTAAAACAGGCAATAGAACATTAGAAATTGAATAGTCAAAACAAGCTTACCAACATACCAGATCACCGGCTTTAATTCCGTCATCTATCTATTGAATCTAACTGAGGCATATAATATTGGAAATTGAATAGGCATAACAAGCTTACCAATGTACTGGATCAATAGTTTTAGTACCTATAGCTAACATTTGTTTTAACTGGGATACCAGGTTTTGCGAGAGTGCACAGATGATGGTCTGATCTCCCCCAAAACTTGTATCTATTACAAGAAGTGGTTGACGTTTTAGAAGAAATATCCAGTGAATTATGTGGCAGTTGATAGTTTATGCTACAAAACTGTGCAATGGCAGTCCAAATGGCAAACAGGCTACACACATTCGATTTTACAGAGCAAGAACCAAAGCCGTGTTACGATCAAGGAAAGAAAATATATCATGGTTATCTAGTCTTCTGAAGTTTGCTATAGAGAGCCTGAATCACAAATCCAAGAATCATCAGCATTCAAAAACATTTCTTGTTGAATTTGCCTTATGCTCTTTCTTAACCCAAAAGGTGTTAAAAATTATTGTTTCAGTGACTTCAATACTGCCCTTTTATTTATTTATTTATATTTTAATGATTTTAACTTACATTTTTTAGCTATTTAATAGTAAATACTGCTAATTGCTCAAACATCTTTTGTTGGAGTGCACAGATGATGGCATGATTTCATCCGCTGAATTGTATGAAATTTTGAAAATGTATTCTACATAAGTGTGTGATGGCATTTGAATGAGCATGTATGTTGGATTCTGTCCAAGGAAAGGAAAGGTGGATCCTTTGGAAGTTTTCTATGGTAATATGTAATCATGTCTTCTAAAGTCATCAATGCTTGGTTAAAGGCTGTTTGGAGTAGAGCACAAAGATAATTCGGATCTCAATAGTGTTGAATTATAATGATTACAACCATGCTCAAGTGCAAGAGAATAGTGAGTTTGGCAAATCTGCATTTAAATAAGTTTGGAACTCGAGACTTACATATGACTAGCAAATTTAGGAGATTAGCATAAATGGGGAAAACGAGCAAGGGTTGATGACAAACAAATATCATACAACAGCCGAAAATTTGAAAAAGACAATCAACGAGCAAAATGTTACCTCATCCATGTACAACATTGAATAGAATAGTTGTTGAAGTGTAACTTCTTAATGGCAAAGTGTATGCTTCTGATCTCTTTCTCATAAACCTGTTGAGTCCACATAGTGAATTTTTTTTTTTAATGGGGATGGTTAATTTTTATATTAAAAATAGGGCTGTGGCCAAACGAGATAGCTGAGAATTGCATAGAAAATAAGACAAGGCTGTAGCCTGTAGTTCATGATAATCATAAAACCCAAAAGGATTTCTCAAAATTTGGACTAACCTTCCTATCCTGCACATATGACTGTACCTTCAGCAAGTGATATTGCCAGATACACTGTCTTAACAACAAAATTACCTTACAAAACATAAATAAAACTTGAAAATTATGTAAAAACTAGCCGACTAGGGGCTTCTTTGATGACACCAGCTTGTGCTTTCACCTCTAACTCAGCTGAGAACGTGGCCATTTCGTCTTGAACTAAAGAGTTGACTACTTCCGGGTGAAATTTCCTATTTGGTAAGCAGGGAATTTGCATCACTATTGTTTCCTCCACCAATGATGGAACAACACATAATCAGCCTATAGAGATTTTGGCAGTATGAGCAGAGGACTAAGTAGCTTCTAAAGAAGGCTCAAAAAACTCAGCAAGTTTAGAGACCAGAGCAAGTTTAGAGACCAGGGCACACAATGAATCCAATCTGGTATCCACGTCCTCTTGTTTCTTTTGTAATTGTCCATGAACAGAGTAAATTCTCTCTTTTTCTTTAGGAGCAGACCACTGAGCATCCGTATGAATGACATGTCTATCTTGAACTTGTTCAAATAAATGTTAGATTCTAATGGTCAATTAGATTTTTTTTCTCCAGAGGAAAAAATCTAGTAATTTTATTTCCGAGATAGAACAAAATTACATAAGTAGATGCCATCGGCATTCTATTGGCTGTAGGGCCCAAAAATTTGCACCTTGAGATACTAAAAAATGTGTACAGTATATCGGCCAGCTGTTATAAAGCAATTTATACATCAGAGGGCTGCTTCCCTGTCAGTCTAAATCATGCTATAGGAGCTGATATTAATAGAACATAAATCTGATTTATGTCTGAGATATAAAAGCCATCAAAATGATGAAACACTCTGAGGTAGAAGAGCTCAAGCTAAGGAGAACCAAGGGTCATGAAAATATTCTTTTGAGTCATTTGGGCTCTTTTCGATTATTTTCCATGTGCCGTGGTCTAGGTCCAGTCGAGCCTTTGAAAGTCTGTTAGCTTCTTGGTTCAAATTCCTGGATACATGGTCAAAAGTGAGAAGAGAAAAATTTTGAATTCTTCTTTTGATGTGTTATGCACAAGTTGTACGTTGGAAAAACCCTGACCCAAACCACAATATGGCGACAACTAAGAGAACACCTACACACTGTCACCTTAGATAAGTATTCCCGTCACTTTAGAGGTGAAACAATCATTTCAAGGGGGAGATCCTGGTGACCCTGGGGGAAATGAAATGGAAAATGAAGAGATGAAGAAGTACCCCCCTATAGGTCAATGGTGGAAGGTAAGAAGGGATTGAAAAGAGTCTCGTAGATGGTATAAGATGTGCCACTGTATAGAAGACCTGCCAAGGAGTGATCGTACTTGCCGGAGACACAAAGAAAACAAAGATATAAGCCCAATAATATGTTGGACAAGCAAGTGAAGCTTGCTGTCCCTAATTGCAGCAATAAACAATAATATATATATCAGCAATAAAGAGTAATAAGAGCTGCAAATAAAGTTGCTAAAAGTCTAGTTATGATTGCAAGAGACGAGCTAGCAATGACTATTTTAACTCAAGATTAATGCATAAGACTTTAACAATGAAACAAGATTGTAAGAAAAAAGTATTGAAGAGATACTATTGCAGCCTTATAGATGTAGCAAACAAATTGTTACAATAGTAAATTCAACCACTAAAACTTACAAAGAGTCCACCCAAAAGATGTGTTGACCGCCTATGCAGCACAGGGGTCAACTCACGTGCCGTGAAGAGTTCATCCATGTTGAAGACAGTATTTGGTTCTACTTGGTGTCTGATGTTCCAGCACTAAAATTTTGTAAACGAAATTTCCGCACCCCTGCGTGGGTTGATAATGTAATGAGTCTGCATGAGTCATA
>JASDQU010099893.1:1253750-1266118 GCA_032191745.1 Picea mariana | reverse complement strand
GTGCATCACCGGGTTTTTTGAGATACTGATGGCACTTGTATTATCACAATATATTGGAATGGGCTCATCATACTCAACCTGTATATCTGTCAAAGTTTTGTTTCATCCAAAGAACCTGTGTAAAACATGCTGCTGCTGCAATATACTCTGCCCACTCCAATGAAGGTTCCTTCAAGAAAACCCACGGGCCCAAGAGGCAGAAAGGTGTTTCCTTCATTTAGTGCAACTGACAAGGTCAAATATAGGAGGCCTCTTACCAGAGTAGCAGCCAAGCAAGAAATCCCTATGAAGGATGATGCAGTAGGAGTTTCATACTAGAGGAAAGGTAAATATATAGTTGTTGAAAATCATGTTGAAATTATTGACATCACTACTCCTAAAGAAGAGATCAATCCCACTTTTAAGAGGCTCAAAAGAAAAATTAAAGAGGCAAGGGTTGAAGTTGATGAACTGAAGGAGGATTTTTTTTCAAAGAGGAATCTTAAGGGAATCATGGACATGTATCATGAAACTATCGACAAATCCATATTTATAACCAAAATATTTCAGCCCCTCCATAGGCAGCTCAGAAACCTCTACAAACATAACAAAGCTCACTAGGCACAAATCAGAGAACTAAAGATAGAAATCCAGCCTTTCAAAGAGGAGTTAGCTAATATAAATATGGATATGTTGGCTAAAGTTTCTACCAGCAGGAGATCCAGAGTTAGAAAATGAATAAGTTGAACCCCTTAACCCATATCAATGTTTGACACGTTTCTTGTTTTTTGTATTTTGCAATTTTGAGGATGGTCATGCTTGATAAATCATGTTTAGCTACTGGGGTGTTATCTTCTAAGTCATATATCATGATCATAAGTTATTACAACATTTTGTGGCACTAGATATAGTTTTGGAACACTTTAAGGCATTATCAAACGAAAGAAGTTGCTACGGGAAAGTTTGCAGCGCCTAGCACTGTGAACTGGCGTTGCGAACCCAGGTTTTGGAGTTTTGAAGGGAGGAACAATTGCCAGGTGTCAGATATTGATGAAAGACAGTTGTATGATTGTCATTTATGAGTTGGGAGGCCACCTTCCAAAGGGAAAAGTGCTCAAAGGGACACTTCATCATCCATAAAGAAGATGTTCAAAACATTGCCAACATCAGCCTAAATTTTAGCATTTTGTTGTTTTTTATTATCCACCTGTTTCCACACCACTTTGAGGGCACAGGGATCAGACTTATAGAAATACATTCTCTTCTATGTATCATACTTAATGTTCTCTGGATAATAAAAATTAGTTCTTTTTCTTACCACTTTGTTGTCTTTCTAATTCTGATTATAGTCCAGTGAAAGATTCAATTGACTGATTTATAGCTTGTTGCAATAGAGGATCTGTTGTAATGTTGTTTACAGATATATCAGAATTAATCTCTTTGATTATAAGAATTTATTGTTTCAGAGAGTTCTTCTTTATATGTTTTCCATATTGTTTGATGTAGTTTATAGACATTTCACTTTCTTCTTATTAAGTCTTCCACCTACCCATCATTTTTCTAAAACCCTGATCAAAGTTATTCAGAGCCTTATTTGTTGGTGCAAATTGTGTGAAGTAAGTTGTGATTTACACTATTTTCCTGAGTTTTCATCCATTTTCTACCTTATCATAAAACACATCTTTAGCCTATTGATGGGTGATGAGATTACACTTTAGCAGTCAAAGTGTGACTTTCAGTGCTAACAATTTGCACACACATCAGTGAATAAATTAGGCCAGATATACTCACCTCTGAGTATCTTGTATGTTGTGGTTCTCCAAAAGTGATGATCTCCGCATAAACTCCCATGAAATTAAGTCATAATTTATTTTTTCTCCTCTGGATCTAAACATCTTAAAAGAATCCCCGAAGTATCCTTCCAATATAGAATTTGATCAACAATGCAATACCTGGATTCTTTAAGTTTTAGATCTCTTACCTTGGTCTTCTCAAGTCCAGTACGAGGCTGTAAATTTTGCAGGAAATAGATGATCTCCTTATACCAGCTGCATTCTACCAAATTTGAGTTTATTTGAAAGTTGTTGTTATGAATATCAGGATATTTATTTATAGAATTAGTGCTCATAAAATTTACTCCCAATGGATTACAATTGAATTCAGTGGCAATCTAGCCAATCCTTGACCTTTTACCAGCTTGGTGGGTTTCACGTCTAGATCAAACTCTAAAATATTATCAATCCACTTGCTTCTTTTCCCATCTCTATCAGGTTGAATCAGAATCATCTTTAACAAAACATGAAGGAACATAAGAAATGATTTTTGAATGAAGAACATATACCCTAAAAGCTTTAAGAGCTTTAACTAAAGAATAATCTTGTTTCTCCATAATATCATACCTAACCTGAAAATCTCTCAAGGCCCTACTGAAGAAGGAAATAGGTTTCTCCATTCCATCCAAATTCTTCTAAAGAAGGACAACAACTAGTGTATCATTGGAAGCAAAAGCAAAAATCGTAATTCCTTTGAGTAGTCAAGAATGATCAAAACAGGGGCATCATCCAATGTTTGATTTATCTGTTCAAAAGAACTTCTAGATTTTGGTGTCCACTTTACTTCATTTCCTTTTCTCAACATAGCAATGATGAATTTAACTAAATCAATGAAGTTATATATAAATCTCCTCAAAAAAAGTATCTGTTGACGGGCGAAACAGTCCATCCGTCAACTGGGAGAGTGGAACCGGTCCGAGGTTGTCTAAATAACCCAAGCCGTTTGGTATGGACCACCCTGACGAGTTTAACGGCTCCGTTGGCCGCTCTAAGGTATCCTAAGGAAACCAAAGAGAAAGTGATTTGAGCTAAATAATCTAAACTAAGGAAACTAGAAACTAATAAAATAAACTAAAATAAACTAACCATACTAAATAAAAGAAATCAAACTAAAATAGAAGAAACTAGAAACTAATAAAGCAAAATTAAATTAACTACACTAATCTAACTATAAATTACTAACTACTCATATATACAATATACTAACTATGATTATAATAACTCAAATCAACTACTCAATTAACAGCTATGATGTTCCTTATTCACAAATATACAATATGAACAAATTACAGATTTGATTAAAACCTGTGAAACTAATGTGTTCGCTGCCCTGAGACAGCCAATGGTCTCTTTTTTTATTTTTGTATTTATGAAACAGGAAGAAAGTTAACTGAAATTAAACAATCTAATCTATCTTACTGATACTAAACAATGTAATATAAATCTACCTAAACTATTATTTATATTAAACTACCTAACATAAACAGTAAACATCTAACTAATTAACCTGGAAACGCTCCAAGTCTGCCCTGTGTATGATTGCTTCGTAAGCTGGTTGGAGGAAGAAATTCACACCATTTATCCCTTAAGATTCTCGCAAAGGAGCATCTATGATGCTTCCTGAAGTATGTTACAGGACAAACAAGACATAAAAGAAATCATAACAGTCTTCAAATTATGAATTCATGCAAAAGGGAAACCTACTATGCAGCAAATTCATATATGATAATTCAATTTATAAAGAAGACAAAGCTATCATTCATAAACTGAATCCTTAACTATTACGTCCTTTATCAAATTGGAAGTAACAAGGTATGTATAACAATAATAAATTATATCACTTGAATTCGATTTAGATAGCAAAGTAATACTAAACCAGAAACCAAAATGATATACAAAACTTAGAACAAAGTGTCGATATATTGAAAAGCAAAAGCTATAACAACGCATCAATTTTGCTCTAGTTTGAATCAGCATTACATATCCTTATTCTCCCCAACTGAGGATGATCGATTATTACAAAATCAATAGGTTTAAATAGGTTTTTCACAAGGTAAAACATCCTTGTGAATAATAGTAAACGGTTTTACAAAATCTGGGAATAATCCCAAAATCCCTTAAACTAAGTAACTAAAATGCAAGTGAAATATGTAGATCATCCCCTAACTGCCCATGATATCCATTGCAAATTCGAATTGCCCTGCAATAGAACATAAAAACTAAGTTAGGAGTATGTTTTACTTGAAAAATAAATAAAAATTGTTTTTACAGACTTAGCTACAGAATCGTTTGATTCTGTAGCTGGTCTAAGATAGTAAACATGACCAGATATTCAATCAAATCGAATCCAATCATCTAATAATAATCAATAAATCGCTAATGATTAAATCCAACCAAATCAAACAAAATACAATTGGGACAGAGTAGAGATACTCTGTTTTCCCAATTGGCATTAAAATCGCATCACATCTTAATAAGACTGTCCATGAATGAAATGAATGACCAACCAAATCGCATGAAATACAAACCAACATTATCGATAAGCATAAGATTCATATCACTGCCAATATAGAAAGCATTTATGATTTCACGCATCACTGTATCCATAGGATCCAACCACAGTTCTCATTCGTTGTGTTCCAAATAATAAATTCGTAACTGTAATGACTAATTAAAATCACAACAGCAGATTGATATCATTCCATTAAAAACACGATGTATGAATTGCTTCCAATGTAATCGGATTAACTCCACAAATATCGACTCAACRGTCTTCATGTTAGATCACTCCATAGTCGACAAACAAAGTTTTGACAGAGTCATCAAACKAGACATTTAATTATAGACACAAATCAAAAGATTTGATACAATCAATCCATTCCTGTAATCGAATCAAACACTTGTTATCATCGGAATACAACTCACATCGTAACAATTGTTATCCATTCGAAATTTGATTATGAAACAAATGATATACGAATTGGTCCCAACATAGAAATTACAATTAATATAGTTAACCAAAATGCCCATCGCATCGTGCAAGATATAATCAAATCGAACAGAGATATCGTTTGTATTTCAAGAATAGAAAAGATATCAAATAGCAACATACTCAAATTAGATTATGGTCAATCAAACTAAATCTAATCACAACCAATCGATAATCAAAACTTATGCATGACAGAGCAAGTCAACCGTATAAACAGAGCTTATGATCACGCTGCATAAAAGAGGGAAAATTATACCATTAAAGTTGTTGAAGCTATGTCAATTTCGAATTGACAATTGCAGTTGCAGACTCGACATTTTTGAACAAGATTGATCCAGCAATTCGTTGATTTTTATCATTAGGCTGCACCTTTGCATTCTGACCAGTGAGCTTTGCCACTTGGTTTTCCAAATCGTGAATTTTGGATTGCAATTTTGGGACATCCAAGTAGTATCTCTCTAACCACAGTCCACACTGGTCGCAAGGTGAAGCAACCTTTTGAGCAGAAGGGGGGTTTGATGATTCCCCGAGGGTTTCATAAGGTGGCTTAATACCAAGAAAGTCAGGGTTATCCCATAGACAAGGAGGCAAGTTCTCAACGAAATCGTAAGGAGGTTCGTCACCACAGAAGCCCTCTTCGGCGAGAAAATGCTCAATGCTCGAATCAGAGTCCTCGCTGACCATGATAGGCTCTGTTTTGGTAGGAGGCTTAGACTTATTTCTCTCCATGCGAGAGATCATCCTTGCATTTTTATTGTTTCTAGCAGCAGTCTTCGCTCTAGCCTTTGTGGTTATGGGCTTAGCAACTTTAGTCACAGCCATAGGTGAATTCATAGGTGAGTCAGGTTTAGGTTCGGGTAGCAAAACACTGTAGGGTACAGGGGTAGACTTACTCTCGGATACCATAGGCTTATCGACCTGTGGAGGATTTGATTCCTCAAAACCATTGCGGTTGAGAAAATCGTGCCAGGAATCTCGATGTAACCCCAATTCATAAACAACCAGCATTTTAATCAACCCAACATGGAAGAGGCTAGTGTCAGCCTGACTTCGCTTGTACTTCTTAGCCATTTTAAATAAACTTCGGTGCAGATAGTGCGGAATACTAAGCTCAAAACCCATAAACACCATTAATAAACGTAGATGAAACAGGAAAACAAACCCATACCTGCCTTCACAAGTAACGAATTGCTTGATAATTATCAAGAGATCATACCAGCGGGGTTTCAACATCTTCGCAGGTAAACCTCTGTTGCACGAATTCACTGTTCGAGACCGAAATAACAATGTCCACGGGACATCATTTACCTTGTAACTTTTGGACCATTTTTGTCCCTTGACAGGCAGGCTAGTTGCCAGGCTGAGAGATTGTTCGATGATTTCAAGCTGGACATCTCCAACTTTGGATCGGTAGCCATCGAATGACAGTGCGAATTACCGAGCAACAGAGATATTAAAACCATCGAACTTCCTTATAAACGAAAGCCACCCGAATTCTTCAAGGTCGCTATATACACCATCGAATGTCAACAATGCTTGGCACCCATTAGGTTCGGCCCTCACAACAGGAGCCATAACCTCTGTACATGGTAGGTTTCACACCGAATGAACAATGCACAGAGTGAAAACAATAGGGTTTCAATAGCTTGAATGCTCGATGAGACCGGAAACAACTCCATGCGTGCAAAGGTGGTGGGATTACCACCGCCACGCATTGCATTAATGACCTGTACAGAGCTGTTAAAACCATAATTATTTAAAACAACGTATCAATCAGCAAACAGGTGAATCATCACCTCTACGTGCCATTCATCCGAGTCAGAATCAACACCTCATGTGATAGTTATGCGCCAAGTGTTAAATTTAATCAAACACAGTACCAGCATTAACTATCGATCTATCGTGCCAATTCCATCGTTCAATCAATCGCTTAACCACAAGGTTTACTGCTAATACATAGCTCGGGACTATGGAACATTCAATGTATTATCCTCTTTCCAAACAATATACCAAGCATCGATTTGTAAAACTCAAATATGATTAACTCATGCGCTTTCAAACCATTGATTCTAGACCTTGTAAACTCGCCCATGTATTCGTTGCACATGGAAATGTTTGCATTCCAATCTTTTGAGGACATTATGATCCAAAGCTTATAATAACTAAGTGAAAATCCATAATAAGGATAAAAGCAATAAGACCAAATCCATTACAATTTTCATAAGATCAGAACAAAACCAATAACTTTTACGCCCAAAGGTTTAGGAATCAAATCATATCTAAATGTGTAATCAAGACATAAGTTCGAGAAAGCCTTTAGCAGTCATGTGATAAACTAGTGGTCAAGTTTCTTTCAGCAAATCAACCAAAAAAACGATGACAATCTAAGCAACGAAAAAGGTGTTTTCACACTTGCAGTTGTGAAAACTGAATCGAAATTGAATTGTAACTGTCGCAAAAATGAGACGAATGTTTAGAAGCACAATGCGACAATGATTTGTCGTAATACCACAAGGGGTGTAGGCAGCTTTTTGAGAGCAATCAAAAAAAAATTGGGTTGGCTGCCAACAATGGCGACACACTGGGCGAAGCAGTTATCTCTGTGAAAAGCAATGAATTCAGATCAGGACAACAAAAAACAATTCGACTTAAAACAACAAACAAAAAAAATGTACTTCATCATCATCAATTATCTTTTCCAACGAAGTTTTAAAAGATGCAAACCAATAACAGTCTTGAAGATCAGTAAGTCATGATTTTTATGATAGAACCTTCAATACTGTTGGCATAGCCACTGCTGCCATCAGGCGTTCATAGCCTCGACAGGGTTTCCATTTAACCCACTCGGACGTCTTTATCCTGTCAAGAAGCTCTAGATTAGAATAAGGACTTTTAAAAGAGGTTTCATATAATTTTTTAGATTTTCATTTACCCGACATTTCTTCGCTGCCAGCAGGCCTGTTCAGTACCCCGGCGAAGTTGTCTTGGCGCCATGCTTGCATTGCCCCGCTGCCAGCAGACCTGTTCAGTATCCCGGTGGGTTTACAAACACTTTCCACAGCTCTTATTAATATTTTATTTTGTTTTTCTTTTGCAGATGGCTGAGCAGGGTGACGCTGAAAAATCTTGATATTTTTTCTTATTTTCATACCTCATCAGAATTTTTTAAACACTGTCCTTATTCATCTCCAGAAATGTTTTATTTCTAAAACAACTTACTTAGACAGGGAGACATCCTATTGAGTCATTCCTTTACGGAAAGGGGACAGTGTAAGAAGATAAAGATAATCACAACAAATTTCACTTAAAGATTGAAATTAGTGAGCTTCTTTCAAACAACATTTTGCAATATCATTCTTAGAAATATATATTATTGATGCATGTACAATCTTTCCAGAAGTTATTTCAGCGAAGAGATTTTTCAATGGTCTATGTCTGAATGGTTCAGTGTATAAGCATGCATACGTTTTGAAAACTCATAAAAACACACCAAACTGATCAATCAAATCAAAACCAAAAAAATAAAAACAAAAGCAGAAATAAGAACAAAAGGGAATATTTACATAATATACAAAGGTAAAAATCAGGCAAAGTATCTTTTCAGGGCTTGGCCATTCACCGGGTAGGTGTCAAGCTGCCCTTCAAGACTCTGCAAATGAAACGAACTAGGACCCAACTTTTCAGCAATCATAAATGGCCCAAGCCACAGATTTTGAAATTTCGTGTGTTCACCCTTCCCTTCATGCGGTTTGTCCCACTTTAGAACGAGATCGCCTACTTCAAAATTTCTATCAGAAGAAGAACTAGAATCGAACCAGCTTTTAATCAGTTGTTGATGTTGGTTTATCTTATGCTTGGCTTGAGTTCTCACTTCTTCTAGCTTCATCAACGCGTTGATATGGCTCTCTAAAGGGGGGAATTCTTCTTCTTGAACCTTTTGTGACAATTGGAGTGACGGAAGAAGAACATGAGGAGGTAAAATGGCCTCTCTGCCATAAACAAGGAAAAAGGGAGAGTTACCTATAGCGGCTTTGGGTGTTACCATATCAGCCCACAGTGCATTAAGTAGTGCGTTGTGCCAGTTCTTGTGATTTTCAGCCACAATTCTCTTGATAATCTTGATCAAGTTCTTGTTGGTTGACTCTGCTAAGCCGTTGCCCTGGGGGTAATAACTAGCGGAGTACTTTAGCTTTATTCCTTTTTCTAAGGCAAAGTTACTCATCTCAAGAGAAGAAAAGTATGAAGCGTTATCAAAGACTAAACAATCAGGTATGCCGAAACGAGTAATGATATGTGAGTTCAGAAAAGCGATTACCTGACTTGTGTTAACCATTTTTAGTGCGGCGGCTTCAGACCATCGAGTAAAGTAATCAGTGGCTGTCACAATGTACTTGTGTTGCTGTGAGGATGGAGGGTTAATAGGACCAATGATATCAAGGCCCCATTGCTGGAAAGGAGAATCGACTGTGACGGGTTGCAAAGGGAAGGCTGGTTTTTGCAAACGCCCTGATGCTTTTTGACAAATGATGCATTTTCGGCATAAGGCATGGGCGTCTCTAAAGAGTGTAGGCCAGTAGTAACCGGCTCTTAGGACTTTATGTGCAGTGGTATCGCCACCGAAGTGACCACCAGCTTCACCTGCATGCAACTTGAGCAAAACTTTTTCTGCTTCGTCCTTTTCAAGACAACGCATCATTACGCCATCAAAATTTTGACGAAACAGTATACCGTTAACTAGATGAAAGGAGGCGGACTTTAGTCTCAAAGCTCTTCTCTTAGTAGGGTCAAGATGACGGGGTGCTGATCCATGTTGAAGACAGTGTCTAATATCGTCGTACCAGGGGCTCACGAAGTTTTGTGTGCAACCAATCAGATTCTGATCGTGTTGTTCTAGGTGTGACGTATTACTATCTTATTTTTGTTCAGTTTCTGAATCAACTACCAATTTACATAACCCTTGGCCTCTCACGATCTGCACTGGGGTGATCTCTAGGTCAAATTCCTGCAAGGAGGTGACCCAGTTGGCTCTTTTCTCTCCTAACTTCTTTTGCACTAACAAGTTCCTAAAGGCATGATAGGGGACAATGATCTTCGTCCTCGACTTCAAAAGATAAGATCGGAAATGCTTGATTGCCTTGAAGACAGCGTAGGCTTGCCGATCAACCGTTGGGTAGTTAAGTTCAGCACCTTTGAAAGCAGAGCTCATAAAGGCGATGGGTACTTCATTGTTCTCAGAGTTCTTTTGAGTAAGGACTGTGGCATAGGAATGATCGGAGGCAAAATTATAAAGTGTGAAGTCTTTAGAGAAATCAGGGCTCATGAGAGATGGAGCATCGATTATGGCCTTATTTATATCATTGAAAGCTTGGTTTTCAGTAGGTCCCCAATGATATTGGGTGTCCTTCTTTATCAGGTTCTGGAGAGGTCTGACCATTTCGGAGAAACTGGGGACAAATCTTCTCACGAAATTGAACTGGCCTAGGAAGGACTGCATGGATTTCTTGGAGGTCGGTGGGGGAAGTTTGGCAATGACCTGGGTCCTCTCGGGGTCAATAATCATTCCATCACTAGACATAATGAAACCTAGTAGTTTACCCTGTTCTACCGCGAAAACGGACTTCTTAGGATTCAAGGAGATGTTGTATTTACGACATCGTAGCAGAACAGCTCGGAGGTGAGCTAGATGATCGTTTTTGTTTTTGGAGTAAATGGTCACATCATCTAGGTAGAATACTACGGAGTGATTGATCAAGCCTCTAAAATCAATATCCATTGCTCTCTGAAAGGTAGCATCGGCATTAATCAATCCAAAGGGCATTTTGCGATAAGCATAAGTGCCCCACGGGGTACGGAAGGTAGTTTTCAACTGGTCTGGTGGAGACATTAAAACTTGGTTGTATCCAGAGAAACCATCCAGCAAGGATAGCCTCTCGGAACCAGATACTTGTTGTAGTATCTGTTCCATGGGAGGGACAGGATAGTTGTCTTTGTCAGACGCTTTGTTGAGGTTCCGGAAATCGACACAAAGTCGAATTTCCCCGTTTTTCTTACGCACTGGGACGAGGTTGGATACCCATTGAGTATGTCTAACAGGAAAAATTATTTTAGCACTAAGGAGTTTATTCAATTCTTTTTGTACGGTTGGTTCTAACTTTGGATGCATTTTCCTCAGTTTTTGTTGGAAAGGCAAGGTTTGGGGCTTCATTGGGATGACATGCTGTATAATATTAGGATCGAATATCTTAAGATCTTCATAAGTCCAAGCAAATACATCCTTAAATTCTTTAAATAATTTGATGAAAGAAACTTTTTCTTGTTTACTACATCCCAAGCATAGATTGATACACTGAGGGTTTTCACTAGTTCCCAGATTGACTTTTTCGTAAGCTAATGAGGAACTATTAGTTTTGCAATTGACCGTTTTTTTGAATTTATCCTCAAAATCATAGAAATTTTCTAATCTAGCAACAGATTTGGGTAAGGAGTTTACCATGTCCGATAGAGCTTGAGGAGGTTTCGGGTTAGGTATTACCGTAAAGTCATGCAAATTATCGTCATGCGTTTTTTCATCAATCACAGCTCCTTGGAAGGTTTCTTCCATATGCAGAAAGTTGATGATCTGCTGATCATCATCAAATACCCTCCAGTTTGTGATATTGTTAGGAATAGATGGTCGAAACAATAGCTCCACGGAGAATGCGCTTGGGGATAAACCATCTGCAGGAAGGAGTTTAGAGGCAACATTAGCAAGTAGATCTGCTTCAGCATTATTTGATCTAGGAATGGAATTTATATTTAAAGCAGAAAATTTGTTTATTAAACTCCATACCTCAGATTGGTAACACTTGAGATGCGGGGTAAGACAGTGTATAGAATTTCTCACCTGCCTGACCACTATCTCAGAGTCGCCGAATACAATTAGATTTTGAATGTGCATGTCTAAGGCTTTTCTGAGACCTTGTAACAAAGCCTCATATTCTGCAACATTGTTAGTACATTCAAATTCTAGTCTACAAGCCAATAATGTTTTATTACCTGCCGGATCAATGATGATGCAGCCTGCGCCAGCTCCTTCTTTAGACTTGGAACCATCGAAGTATAAAGACCATATTTGATTCTTATTAGGTTCACAGGACTTTTGGATAGAAGCTGTTGGTTGCGTAAATGCTTTGATCTCGGATTATTGTTGAGGATCATTGATAGGTGAAACTTCAGCCATGAAATTTCTGAAGTAGGTGTCCATCCCTTGGACTTCAGGTGAGTCATCCGGAGGTGTATATGGCTCATTGGGGTCATTCAAGTCTGTTACCGTGAACTTAAGGTAACGCTCATAGTTCACCCTGATCTTGTTGGGCATACCGTTTTCTGGAAGCCATAAGTGGGACCAGTCCGTCGCGAAGTAACCATGTAGCTGCTCCGACCAGTCTCTGCTCAAAAACATACCATACACTTCTGGAATATCAACCACAATTATATCAATAAACTGATGAACCTTTGGGTTAGATGATAATCTAATCAATACATTTTTCAATTCGCCCATAACTTTTACATCAGTTCGATCAAGTTGT
>JASDQU010099893.1:1184051-1236584 GCA_032191745.1 Picea mariana | reverse complement strand
TCACCAACTTGAAATGTCAACTTGCCTCATAAGAGAATGAGCAAGTGAAGTGTGTGTTAGAAGTGAGGCGCTAGCCTCTTATTTATACTAATCTGGCACGTGTGAAGAGTCACCAACTGGCTGGGCCGACCTCTCTCACTGGGTGGGTAAATCCACCTTTAATTAAATCTATCCCTTTCATTATAACTGTTGGGGCCGACTTCTTATTCTTTACATTATAATTGTCCGATGACCAATCCGCAAAAGGGGATTCGGTCCTTATACAATTACCGACTTGATTAATCCTCAATGGGGATTAATCTAATAATAAAAATAATAATAATGACATGATTAATCCACGATGGGGATTTAATCCAATAACAAAATAATAAGAATGCTCTTCGCAGTTACATTATTTCAACAAGATACATGACTAAGATAAAGAGCATTATGTAATTCAATGCAAGGTGCGCTGATTAATTATACATTGAGAAATGTACTCATGCATAGTAAGTGATAGAATTGTATACTAAATACATTGATTGAATGTGTTTGTAAGTGCATGTATATATGTTTTGGCATGGAAATAATTATACTAATGGATGCAATGTTGCTAACTCATGAAGTTGAGAACATTTTAGGAACTGTTAAACATTGCAACAGGAAAGTTGCAAGCCAGGTAGTCATGGGAATAGAGACTACAGAAAAATTTATGTTCACAAAATTGAAATAATAAACTTACTATTATTAATTATGAACATGCATATTAAAATGATGAGTCATTCTATTTGGTTAAATTGTTTGGTAATTGTGATTGAATTTCTAGGTGTAGGCAATTCTAAGATCATTGCATAAGGTGTTGTACATGTTGAATTATGATGTACATAAATACTGACAAATTGTTGGCAGTATGCAAGATGAAGTCTTGCAGGAAAATGGTATGCAGTTTGGTGCCTGTGGAAAATCACAAGGATGGATGCATTCATAATATGACAACAGCCAAGATGAATTATGAAATGGAATTTCCTGTTTTGGGGAAAAAATTGAATTCCTTTTGAACTAATTGGAGTTCCAAAATGAATTTTTTTATGTTTCCTCGTGATAATTGCATGTAGGTGATGCAGATGAGATGATGTTTATTGGAAACCTTTGAGGGAAGTTGGAACTCCAGGAGCCACGGTGCTCTGAGACTTCCTGAGTCATCATGTTGTTGAAGCCCAAGGAAAGGGAGGTGTAGCAGCCGATGGACTGTGTGACAGTGAAGGTGTACACTCTTGGGGTGGGACAGGCATGTGGGGAAGGAGAGACCGTTGGTTGGAGTGTTTCTAAGGTTTGAATGGTTGGAGTGTTGTTGAGGTTTGGTACCTTGGCCTAGACCATGTGGATATGGATTGTGGACCGTGATATCTTGGGAAGCCATTGCCCTAATGGAGTCATAGCCCTACTTAGGGGTGGAAGGTCTTCTCAAATCAAAAGATAAGTACAATTCTCTATTTATTGTATGTTTTTTTATTTTGTATACAGTTTATAATGTTATTAGAATTGCATGTATATACGTATATATACATTGCATATATGCTTGCATTACCTACATCCATGACTATACATAATATGTTTCATGTTTCATTTCTTAAGAAATATATACCTGATGTTAATCATGTTATTGATTGGAATGTGATTCAGGTAGAGCAAGAAGGCGTCTTGCAAGTGCATTCGGTGCGCATATTGGACCGGAAGAGAAAACAGCTCTAGAATAGAGCCATAGGGCTTGTAAAGGTCCAGTGGACCTGGTACGATCCTGAGGATGAAACATGGGAGCATGAGGATGTTGTGCGGGCAGAATACCCACATCTTTTTGAATATTTAAGAAATCTTGTTGATGTTGTGCAAGGATGATTTTAGGGGCTAAATTTCTCTCATAGGCTAATTTTTCATGGTTTTTGCCAAAAAAAAATTCGCTATTCTAAAAATGATTTGCCCAAATTCTATAGGATAAAATTATTTTACCTTAAAAATCGCAAAACAATTATACAAACTATACAAAATCCTTAGAAATTTGAATATTTTTACAAAAATATCGCCAAACATTTATAGTTTTCATATGAGGGATTAGTAAGATTCGCCAAGGTTTCTACATTTTAAAATAAATTTAAATCCTTAAAATCATCCCTGATGTTGTGTAAAGAGTTGCACTAAGGACAGTGCAAAAATAAGGGGAGGGGATTTAATATCCCCAGGTAGTGCCCCAGTTTTATTATGAATTGTAATCATCTTTATAGGATAGTGAGCCAAGTGTATATAAGCTGGTGGGATTATGTGTTTATTAGGCTGGAGAGCCTAAGTGTTAAAGGCCACGAGCCTAATTTTGTATATGTAATTATGTAGATCATTAAATATAAACATCATTACGTGCAGACCGACCACGAAGAAAGAGTGATGGGGGACTAAGCTTCCAAAAGGTTGGGTAAGGGAGGAGGTTAAGTGTGTGGGCCTAGGGGATAAGATAGGGGGATTACCTCTAAAGGGGATAATAATTTATTATTATTTCCTAAAGGATAAGGTGGACAATTGATGAGTGTTGTCCTAAATTCCTGGGAAAGGGGAATGAACGCAAATGTAGTGCATGCATCTCTAGGAAGACAAGTGTCGACCTGGGAACATGTAGTTAAAGATGCAGAAGTCAGTCATGTTGGGGGTGATTCTTTCAACCCCCGCATGAGTTCATTGGTCATTCGGCCATCCGAATTCTAAACCCGTTTTGCCTCTGCAATCGACCTCTGTGTTGTTTCCTAGTCACGAACCCAATGAGAACCCGTGGGAAAATCGACAGAGTAAGCCGCGTCTTCTATGAAGCCCGAGCATCATGTATATATCTGTGTCGTGTGTGTGTTATAACAGTTGGTTATTGTGGCCATGTAGTTCCTCGACTAAGGGTGGCTTGCTATCGTCAGATGTTTCTTACTGAGTCATGATGTGTCTTAGTGTGGACGGTTGTCGTTTTTGGATGTCCATACCCAATTTTCAGTTGCTATTGTCATCCCTGTGTGAAGGAGTGTTGAGCCGTTGTTGTTTTCCTCACCTGGCTGGAGCTGAGTCGAGGAGTGTGCTGAAGAATGAGGTTGTCAGGACCGTGGTAGAAGAGGCAAGTTGACAAGCCTGTGAGCAACTCTCTCCAGGTGAGAGAGTATGTTGGGAAGTGATTTTCTCCCAAAGAGAGTCCAGCACCAGCTACAGAGCTCTGAGAATTCCTGATACAACCGGTTGTCAAGACCCATATAGGGAGGTGAAGCATCGATGGATTGTGCTTGTGAAGGTGTATACTCCCAGGTGGAACAGGCATGTGGGGAATGAGAGTTCGTGAGTAGTGGGCGTAAGAAGGCTCCTGGAGAGAATCATTCTGGTTGCTTTGTGTAGTTTCTTGTAACCTCAGCCTAGTATAGGATTCCCTTGCCCTGGGTGGAGCTTGGTCTCGGCTCGAAGGTGACCCACTGCTAAGCATGATGAGAAGCGTGGTCTATGGCTGGGAGGTTCATGGAAGGTCTGCACATAGTTGGTGGAGTTATTCCAGTTTCAAAGATAAGTATCATCATGAGTTTAATTTCAATTGAAATGCATGTCTGTGATGCTTGTATGTTTTCATGTATTCTGTTGCATGTATGAATTGTTGTTAATTATATTTAAGTTTGTATGATGGCAGTAAATCTATGTTAAATGTGTTAATTTGATTTAATGCATATTATGTGTGTGTGTGTGTGTGTGTGTGTGTGTGTGTGTGTGTGTGTGTGTGTGTGTGTGTGTGTGTGTGTGTGTGTGTGTTTATATTCCGCAGTAGTGGCATTTCCCGGCCTGTGGGTGGCCAAGGATGTTACAATATGGTATCGGAGCTTTAAAGACTAAGTTAAGGTTGTGTTGGTAGCAATGCCCAGCCTGTTGGTGGCTGGGGACGTTACATAATTTCTTTCTTATACTTGGAAGACAAAGAGTCTTGATAGCCCCTACTCTATTTGGGTCAATATTTACTCCTTCATCTTAGACAATGTGTCCTAGCAGCTTACCCTCCTTCATGGAAAAAAAGAGACTTTTTGGGATTTACAGACAGCCCATACTTTTTTCACTTCAAAAACACCTTCTTTAGATGTTATTAATTCTCTTGATCAGACTTGGAAGGCACTGTAGTATCATCTAGATAGATTACCACAAACTTATCTTTCTCTCCAATAAATGCAATTTCCATTGCAAGTTGGAAAGTTTCCCCTGCATTCATAAGACTGAATGACATCTTGGTATACATGAATGTACCCTAGGGAGTGGCAAATTTTGTCTTCTCTCTATCTTCTGGTGACACATAAATATAAATGTAGCCCAAAAACCCATCAATCATTGAAATTCTCACTCTGCTTGTCACCCTTTGCCAAATGTTTTCCATTTTCGGTAAAGGGTAGTTGTATTTTCTAAAACACCTATTTAAATTTATGAAATCAACACAAATCCCGATATCACTATTCTTCTTTATGACATGGACCAAATTAGCTACCCAATCATAATATCTCATAAGTATAATGATTTGGGCATCAAGCAGTTTCTGGGCCTCTTTCTCCATAATAGGCAATAAAATTGGGTTAATATGCATGAGCTTTTGTTTGAAAGGTTTAGTGTCATGTTTCAAAGGTATCCTATGCTCAATGATACTAGTATCATAAGTCTACATGTCTTCATACTTCCATGCAAACACATCAGAAAATTATTTCAACAATTTGACATATTCAGCCTTTTGATCTTATGATAGGCTACTAGACAGTTTAACATATTTGGGTTCTTCTTTAGTGCCTAAATTACAGTCTGTCAGATCTGTATTTTCTTTAGAACTACTCACCTTCAAAAAAACATCATTATTGTCAAAGATTCTTTCTAAAGGAACCATTATTTTAGGAATGTGATTGCTAGGCAATTGAACAATTTTATGATCTGCAATTTTGTTCAAAAATTTATCATCATGCAGATTTTTATCATCATCTGAATCTTGGTCAATATGCAAGGCAGAAAATGCATCCATTGTTTCCAAAACCCTCTTTAGTTATTTATCATCTTCAAAAACCTTCCAATGCGTGACATTATCAAGTACAGTAGGTCTGTATTTTACCTCAACATTATACTTAGGTTTGGGAGGTAGGATAATTTCAAAATTGATGGCAGAAACAACTAAAGAATCATCCAATGTATTAGCCTCTCTGGGAACAAAAGATATGTTGAAGGCTGAGAAGAAGTTATCAATGAGGTCCAAAACCTCATTCCTATAAGCTTTCAGTCTAGGATGTTTTTTTTTATAGATATTTCTGACTTGATACACAACTAGTTCTACATATCCAAATATTATCAGTCCCTCAATTTTCATGTCCTTTACAGCTCTAAGCCTCAAAAATAAGGCTTCATATTCTGTAATATTATTTGTTGTTTCAAATTCAATCTTGAAGGACAGATTTGTGACATCCTGAGAGGGAGAAATGAACACTACCCCAGCACCAGCAATATCCTTAAAAGATGCACCATCAAAATACATCTTCTCCAATTGAACACCCTATCTAGTTATTTCACATTTTGTTGATGACTATTTTTTTATATTTAAGGATGGATGAGGGGACTCGGTAAAATGAATAATACTAGACCCCAAATCAGTATCAAGAGCATATATGGGATGGTTTGTTGGGTTTCACTCATCACTTATGATATATGCTAGTTGATCTTCTCTATACAGTCTTCTGTGGTCACCCCCAAAGACTAGTATGGTAGCATAAGAAAGATCCATTTGTAAAGTTCCTCCTAACCTCTTGATCCATGATCTAGACAACAACATCCCAAATTTGGGGGGTACATCTGCAACTACAATTTCCATGACCATGCTTTTCATAGGTAATTGGAAAAGTGTGACAACTAAATCTTTAATAACTCCAAGACATTTTACTTTCATTGAGTCAAAATAATACAAGTCATGATAAGCTTTAGTGATTTCCAAGCCCAATTCATCCATGACAGTCTTAGGCATCAAGTTATGGGATGAACCCAAATACATAAGACAATTGTGAAAAATCTTGTCATGCACATTCAAAGAAGTGTAAAATGCGGGAGAGGAATCATCTATGTCTTCTACCAATGGTCCTAATATAACTACAGTGTTCTCATCATGCAATTTAACTGAATCTGATGAAGGGGAATAAGATTCAGGATGCAACATCTTTGAGATAGATTTTAAGTTCTCATTTTTCATCAATTCTAGGAGTGGGACAGGAATCTTGATTTTCTGGATTTCATTCTCAAAATTAAAATAAGAATGGTATTTTTGGATTTATTTTACCTCTTGAGCAGGAGCCTTGATTATGGGTTGATTTTTATGTTCTCCTTCTTCTTTATTTGGTGCAACCACGGATTTTGAAGGAGTATCTATATTTTTAGGCTGAGTAGATGCACTTGGTTTTCCATCCCTCTGTTTTGATCTCAGATTGTACTTGTTTTGAACTTTAGCTTGATTTATTGTTTCTCTTTTACATAACTCATCTAACTTATTGCACATCAAGGACTCTTCATAAGAAGTTCGTGTTAAATGGGGAGAGACAGTTGTGTCTCCTAAAAAATTAATTTATGGTATTCATCCTCATTATTTCCTTCTCCATCATCAACCAAATTGTTCTGTAGAGGATCTTGAACTTTCTGATCCTCTCTATTTCTCTGATCTCTCTGCAAAATTTAAGGTGTATTGTTCGGCCCTCTAAACTGATTTCTATTTCCAAAGTCTTGACGATTTATATTATCTTGTCTCCCTTCAAGATTTAACCTTTCCATGTCTGTAGACAATGACTTAACTAACTTGGTCAATTCATCAAACTTGGAATCAATACCTGAAGCATCTGAAGATGAAGATTCTATTTTTTGTTTCTTCTGTCTCTATCTGATCTGCCCCTCAACTTATATGTTGCTAGTATATTTGATTCAACCTCCACGGAAACATCTTGCATATGAGCCAATTTTGTTGACCTTCTGTTCGAGAAATTTTTATTTTCGACACACTAGTTCAGTGGGAGTTAACTGACTAGTTCTATTTAGACTTTTTGTTTTTACCATCACTATTATGCATGCATGAATTCCTAAAGAAAGCTAACTACTTGATTGTTTTTCTTAATTATGGAATTTTTTTCCCTATATATGAGTTTATTCCACTCATTCATTATATCATATTGATTATGATCTATGTATAAATCATCAGCTCATTGGAGTAGTGTGAATATATTTTCTCATTCTTCCATATTGAATCTCTCTTCCTTTCTTGATAATCTTCGTTTGTACTTGCTTTAGCTAGATCTCATGTGTAGGTTTCCATGAAACACTGACATGGTATCAGAGTTTTGTTGCTTGGAGCAAGCCAAACAAGCCAAAGAATAAGGAAAATCAGGGTTTCGGCGAGTTAAATCTGTGGTCGTAACTTTCATCAATTATTCCTCCCAAAATATTACATTATTGAGGAAACGACCTACATTGAAAGTAAATCAGCCCATTTTGGAAGTGGTTTTTCAACCGTTTGGCGAGATTCTTTATCGTTTGCTCAGATTGTGAGACGCACGATAGCCTCCTGAAACTGATATGAATTTGTGGTCGTACCTTTCCACATTCATTGCTCCCAAAATATTACGTTTTAGAGGAAACGGCCCATGAAGAACGTAAATCGACCCATTTTGGAAGTGGGTTTTCAACCATTTGGCGAGATTCATCACCGTTTGCTCAAAAAGTAAGTCGCAAGTTCATCTCCTGAAACTGGTATGAATTCTTAATTTCTTAATTTTTCACTTGCAGATTGAGAGAAAATTTTTAGGGGTTCTTGGAATCAGTGGGAGAGATGGATATGACAACTATTATACAGTCAAATGTGGTGGTAATCCTCACACCATACAATTATTTTGATTGGAAACCCAAGGCGACATTCCAACTCAAAAAAAAAGGACTGTATAATTTGACAATGGCGATAGAAACAGAACCTACATCAGCAATTAAGAAGATGAGATGGGTGAACCGTAAGGATGAGGCCATAGGACTACTTATTGAGTTAATCTCCATTGATTTGTGGTTTCATATTGGCACGTGCAAGACTCCAAATGAGATTTAGACCACCTTGGAAGGACTCTTTGGAAAGCAGGATGAGATGCGAGGTCATATGCTTGAGGTAGAGTTGAATACCTTAGACCCTAAAAGTTTTGATAATATACAAGATTTTTTTACTAAATTTAAATATTTGCTATTGAGCTTGGGTGAATGTGGTATTGACAAGTCTACACAAGAGAAACAACTTATTCTAACAATATTGGCCAAGCTAGGACTAGAATACACTGTATATGTCTCTAATTTCCATTCTGGCAAATGTCTTTTTGGAACAAATTGGAAAATGCCTACTTTGGCTCAGTTCATTGAGTCTCTTACACAAGAGAAGAAAAAACTCATACATATGGGCCTCATGAAAGATACCAAAGAACATGCACTCACCATGCAGGATGGAAAAGGGTCATTCAAATAGAATAGGAAGGAGGGATATTTCAAACCCTTTAATGATTCTTCAGGTTCCAGAGACTCTTCATATTCCAAGAATAAGAAGAAGGGAAAACAGTGCACTTACTGCAATAAAACGAATCATGAAGAATCCACATGCATGAAGAAATAGATCGATCTTATGGCACATGCACTTCAGCAGAACAACCTTGGAAACTTCATTCTAGAGGGAGTCAAGAAGCAGAAGGAAGAAGATCATGCTCCTAAGAAAGGTAATCATCATGCTCTTTTTGCAATTAATTCCTCATTTGATTCATGGATTATAGATTCTGGTGCAACCCATCATATGGCAGCGAAAGAGGAAGTTTTCTCTTCCTTGATTCCATGCTCAAGACCCCCTATTCTCATGGGGGATGATAATCTAGTAGCAGTAGCAGGAGAAGGGAGAGTAGAACTCCACAATGGAAATTTTGAGAATGTTTTACATGTTCCAAAGCTTTCTATGAATCTGCTCTTAGTTTATCAAATCACTCAGAAAGGAAAAAAGGTTGAATTTACATCATATTCAGTTTCAGTAATTGGCATGCATGACAATTCCATTATTGCAATTGGTGAGGTGGATCACAAGTCAATGTTGTATAAATTCACTAAGTTTTTTTACGATGATTCCTCTATTCTACTTACACGTAAGGAGACTACTTTTCATGCACCTCCAGTGCAACATGCATATACTCTTGTTCTTCCATCAGTTTCAGACATCAGAGATGATTCCATGCACTCAGATTATATACATGGAAATAAGAAGGTAGTACAGCCAGATAAGAAGCCAGCGCTGAAGCTTCAGCAAATGCCCAAGAAGGCACAGACCACACTTCAGGCAGCAGGAAACCTTCCAGGGAATCCATTGGATTCAAGGATGACTCGATCTCAGCATGAGGAGCCTTCTCATGTACTTTCAACTTCAGAACCTGTGATGCCCATGCATTTCTATATGGTTAAATCTACTAATCCACAGAACTACAATAGGGTTGTGGGAAATCCATTATGGAAAGAATCCATGCAGAAGGAGTATGACTCACTCCTACAGAACCAAACTTGGAATCTGGTTCCACATCCACAAGAAAGGAATGTTTTCAGGTGCAGATGGGTCCACAGGATCAAAAAGTACAAGGCCCGACAGGTTGCCAAGGGACTTCATCAGATCCATAAAGATTTCTACATCTTCACGAATACTTTCAATGAGCAGAAGTTTCGGACTTTATGGGATCGTCTTGCAATGAAGAATACAATGGCCTAGCAGTTGTCATTTTCTTCTTTTGATACGTTATCTTTTGAGAGGGGGTTTTGTTCCCACGTGGTTTTCCCTCTTTCCTCACTTTTGTCAGTGTTCATTAGTTACATTGTACATGAGTACCTAAAATGGCCTAGTAGTTGGGACTCATTTTTTACTCCATAGTGATGTTCAAGGGGTGTGTTGGAGAAATTTCTATTTTCGACACACTAGTTCAGTGGGAGTTAATTGACTAGTTCTATTTAGACTTTATGTTTTTACCATCACTATTATGCATGCATGCATTCCTAAGGAAAGCTAACTGCTTGATTGTTTTTCTTAATTATGGAATGCTTTGCCCTATATATGAGTGTATTCCACTCATTCATTGTATCATATTGATCACGATCTATGTATCAATCATCATCTCATTGGAGTAGTGTGAATATATTTTCTCATTCTTCCATATTGAATCTCTCTTCCTTTCTTGATAATCTTTGTTTGTACTTGCTTTAGCTAGATCTCTTGTACAGGTTTCCATGAAACACTGACACCTTATTTCTCTCAACAATAGACAAAATTCTAGATCAAAAGCACTTGCATAAGTTATTTTTTCAGAGATCTCAATGGGTTTAATCTTAGTAGGATTTTTTTTTTCCATCTTGTTAAATCTTTTTGAGAAATCTGACACGGATTCTCCCTATTTCCTCTTGAGAGCCTCAAATTATGTAATGTAATACAAGAAATATGTTTTGTTACCCCAATGCCTTAAAAAGACATCATCCAGGGCCTCAACTCCAGATATTGATCCAAGAGCTAAACTTATAAACCACTTTTGGGCTTCTCCATCCAGGCTTTGCAAAAAGACTCTCATCCAAACATCTTCATTTTCAATGTTCAAATTATCTGCATAACTGTAAAATGCAGCAAGATGTTCTTATGCAGTAATATCTTCTTCTTTAGTAGATGTACGCATGTATTTAAGGTAATATCCTATTGGGAGAGCATTCATGTGCTGAGGAAGCACTAATGGTGCATACCTAGCAGCCACAATGGCATCCATTATCTTTTGAGGAGGATTAACTCCTGCCATTTGATTTGGAAAAGGAGGACTCTAACTTTTGGGAGAAGTAAGAGGTGATTTTGCAGGTGAAAATAAAGTTTGTATAGCATGATGTTTTGAAAAAGGAGGAGTATGGGGTGAAGAAGATTCAAACTTAACAGAAGTTGGCTTGGACTTGGGTATACCTAAGGAGACTTTAACAGAAAGTGAGTTTCCTTCTTCTTTGGTTACAAGAAATTTAAATGAATGGGTAGTTGGAGAACCTAAGAAAGGAAAATCTTCCAAAATTTCAATTCTAAACCACTTAACAATTTATAGATATGCAAGAAAATCAAATCTTTATAGACTTTCTTCTTTCAAGTCAGGAGAAAAAGGTGTGTATGCAACAAAATATTTTATAATTCTAACTTTACAGGAGTTTCAGCTACATTTGAATGAGGAATCTCAGAAACAACAACTGGTGTATGAAAAAGAGAGTCAGGTAAGTCTCCATAAATACCTGAAGATTTAGAAGAGGAGGCTCCTTGCAAAGATTTTCCCTTCCTAAATATTTTTTCTGGATCAGGTTCAGGTGTAGCCAAAGGTGACTATGGGTTAGCCCTCATATGGCTTCTCTTGGGAGCCACAACTGAACTTTGGAGTCGCCAGGTGCACTATTGCAATTGTTTTGTTTACTGATTTTTGTACACCAACAAAATAAGTAGTGTCCTTGTCGTACAGTTGATCCAAATGGATCCAAGAAGGCCTAAAAATCAAAGTTCTTAGAATCGAACAAAACCAGTGCCATTGCATCGAGCTCGTCGAGCCAATTTCGGCCATATATTTTTGTTTCTGAAAATGGACACCGTATGCAGAAGTTATCTCGATCTGAAGATCAAGTCAAACATGCAAAAAAAAAGTCAAAGTCAAATTCAACAGGTCAAATTCAATGATGACGTCAGCATGACATGTGGCAGCACTAGAAGCTGACACGTGGCAGTCATTTTTGTTTTTTTAGGGGTGATTTGGCCCAATTAAAAAGTGACATGTAGCACCATATGGAGGTGACATGTGGCACCTTCTAGAAGGTCAACCAAATCTGTCGAATTCCTCCAAATCTGGAAGTTCCACCAAATCTGGCAAAATCTCACTAAATCTGGCTAACTAGCACTAAGTTTGGCAACTGTCCCTAAATTTGGCGGAGTCTGGCTTATTTAGCCGATCACAGAAATCGAGAAAAAAACATTTTTGGGGAACAGAAATCGAGAAAAATTATTTTTTTGGGGCACGAAAATCAATAAAAAAAAAATTGGCATGCAAATCAAGACTGTACTGATCTGGCAGGGTGCAGCATTGGGATTTGTGCCAAGGAGAGGCCCCGAGGGACTGTTCAGAAGAAGGTCAAATTTATACTCAAAAGTTGCACAATTTCGAGGGGAGTCAAAATATGGATTATGTTTCTGCATTCGAGTAGTCGAAAAGAGAAGTGCCTCCAGAGCCCGAATTGTTGATCCAAACATAGTCGAATCTATACTCAAAAGCCTCAGAATTTCATGTTCCAGCCAATGGTGATGTATGTTTTTGTCCAGAATTTGCCTATATGAAAGGTGGTTTCTGGAGTTGTTATGTAATCCTTTCTTTTGTATTCTTAAATCATTGAAGATTAATAAGAAGCCTTTCCCACTGAGACAAAGGCCCGGAGACGTAGGTAAACTTATGTCGAACTCCATTAACTCAACCAAGTCCTTAAAACATCATTTTTGGATCAAGTGGTATCAGAGCAGGTTGACAGTTGGTTGTTTGAGTTTGCATGATTACCATGGAAAAGCTAAGTCATGGTAAAGGCGATCTTGTAGAAGGAGATCCAAATATTGGATCAAGAAAGAGGGCATCTCAAAGTGAGAAGATGGCATCAGAAGAAGGACTTTCTCAAAACGAAAAAGACTTTCAAAGGACTTTCTTTGTCATGTCGGAGATGGTAAAAGTATTGTATGATGATTACTTGGAACGAAAGAGACCGGTTCTAGGAGAATCTTCAAAGAAAGCCAAAAGTGACGAAGTAGAGAATTCTCCAACATCTCCTCCTTCACCTCCTTCATCTCCATCATCTTCTTATTCTTCTTCTTCTTCAAGTACATGTTCGAATTCTACTGCAATAAAACATTCCCATAAACATAAGCCTGATATATCATTACTTAAACTTGATGTAAAATTTGTTTTGCCTATGTATGATGGTGAAGTCAATGCTGAGAAACTTGATAATTGGGTTAGATAGATGGAAGTATATAGTAATGTGCAGAAAATCAAAGATGAGGCAACCAAAATCAGATTGGCATCGCTTCATCTTGAAGGCACAACTCATCTGGTGGAAAAGTAATATGCAACATGGAACTCAGCAAGTTGGTAAGATTTTTCCATCATGGCATGATTTTATTTCCGCACTTAGAAAATAGTTCTATCCATTGGGATATGAGGAAAAGGTTTAATTGAATGGAAAAGTCTTAAATTAAGAAAAGGACAGTCAGTGCAGGAATACACAGATGAATTTTGTAAGATGGATTTGATGTTAGATGTTTCATTGACAACACAAGAAACCCTTATGAAGTATATAGGAGGTTTTTCTTATTATATTCGTAATATTGTATTTATGTTTGGACCTACTAATCTTGATGAGGTTTCTATTCAAGCAACGTATATTGAAGCAAGAAAAACTAGAATTAGTGTATCAGGGGAAACATCTTCAAATAAAGATGGCAAAGGAAAAGGGAATGAGAAGAAAGAAAATTCAATGACAGTTAAGGAAGAGAAGCTCTCTTGCAAGCATTGCAAGAAAGAAGGGCATAATGATGAGCATTGCTGGAAATTGTACCCAGAGAAGAGACTGAAGTGGTTCAAAGAAAGAAAAGGGAGATAAAATGTTGCAATAGCAACACAACCAACAGACTTGGGGTATATTCAGGTGATGAGTCTAAAATCACAACAGTTGGTTTGATAGGTAAAATTGGTGATGGTTTTGATTCAATAAGTAAATTGTTTCATATAAGGGTCATAATTAAACATACTAAGATCGAAAGATTAATAGATAGTGGATCTCAATCTAACTTAATTTCAGAAGAAGCGGTTAATAAATTGGGATTAAACACTAAGATGCATCACAAACATTATTCACTAAATTGGATAAGCAACAATCATAAATTTCCCATAACAAAGCAATGTATCATAAATTTTGCAATTACATCTAAGTATGTGGATGAAGTAGCATGTGATGTGGTGCCACTAAAAACATGTGGAATGGTCTTAGGAAGCCCTTATTTATATGATCTCAAAGAAATCTTCTACAGGGAACATAATCAATATCACTTAACTAAAGAAGGCAATGAATATGTTGTACATGCTCATCACATAAAATCAAATGAATATCTTCTAACAATGGAACAATTAAAGAAGGCATCTTATGCAAGAAATACACCTATAATTGTGCCAAGTAAAGCAGTTGATCTTAAGCATGAACATGAGATAGTTGTAGGATGGGAATTAAATCATACTTTGCTTCAAGATAAGTTAATTTGTGCAACCACATCAAACATATTGGTTCAGTTTCAGTCATATTTATGATGTTATCACTACTAATGTTTTCTACATGGATGGTAGTGGATCCAGTAAGACATGAACCAGTTCAAATGACTAACAATATGCTTTCATTTTTCATGGTTATTACGCAATTGATTATGATGTGACAGGTGCACAGGACAGATTTTAAAGAGAAAGGACAAGTGGGGAGGCCTATCCTGAACTTGACGACTGGTTAGTATCCTTTTAGAGGACCAAAAGGTCTTAGTGGGGAAGTGTGATCCAAATGGATCCAGGGAGGCCTAAAAGTAAAAGTTCTCATAATCGGAAGAAACCAATGCCATTATGTCGGGTCCGTCGAGTCGATTCTGACCATATATTTTTTTTTGAAAATGGACAATGTATGCAAAATTTATCGTGATCTAAAGATTAGTTCAAACAGGGAAAAAAAGTCAATTCAAATTCAATAGGTCAAAGTCAATGTTGACGTCATGATCACATCAACATGACACATGGCATCACTAGAAGCTGACACGTGGTAGTCATTTTTTTCTTTTTTAGGGGTGATTTGGACCAATAAAAAAGTGACACATGGCACCGTATGTAGGTGACACATGGCACCTTCTAGAAGGTCAACCAAATCTAGCGAATTCCTCCAAGTCTGGCGGAGATCCTCTAAATCTGGCAAAATCTAGCTAAATCTGGCTAACTGGTGCTAAGTTTGAATATTGTCCCTAAATTTGGTGGAATCTGGCTTATTTAGTCGGGCAAGGAAATCCAGAAAAAATATTTTTTTTGGCACACAAATCAACACTGTACGGACTTTACAGATCTGACAGGGAGCAGCATTGGGATTTGTGCCGAGGAGAGGCCCCGAGGGACTATTTAGAAGCAGGTCAACTTTATACTCAAAAGATGCATAATTTTGAGGGGAGTCGGAATATGGATTATGTTTCTTCATCCGAGTATTCGAACAAAAAAATGCCTCCAGAGCCCAAACTGTCGATCCAAGCATAGTCGACTTTATACTCTAAAGTCTCATAATTTCTTGTTCTAGCCAATGGTGATGTTTGTTTCTATCCAAAATTTGCATATCAGGGTTAAAATATCAACACCTACAAACCTACAAGTTTTTCATGGGTATTAGGCTCACACCTACAACAGTCTACATGAGACTTCTAGTACTAACATTTTTGGCAATATCACTTAACTAAAGAAGGCAAGGAATATGTTGTACATGCTCATCACATAAAATCAAATGAATATCTTCTAACAATGGAACAATTAAAGAAGGCATCTTATGCAAGAAATACACCTATAATTGTGCCAAGTAAAGCAGTTGATCTTAAGCATGAACATGAGATGGTTGTAGGATGGGAATTCAATCATACTTTGCTTCAAGATAAGTTAATTTTGTGCAACCACATCAAACATATTGGTTCAGTTTCAGTCATATTTATGATGTTATCACTACTAATGTTTTCTACATGGATGGTAGTGGATCCAGTAAGACATGAACCATTTCAAATGACTAACAATATGCTTTCATTTTTCATGGTTATTACGCAATTGATTATGATGTGACAGGTGCACAGGACAGATTTTAAAGAGAAAGGACAAGTGGGGAGGCCTATCCTGAACTTGACGACTGGTTAATATCCTTTTAGAGGACCAAAAGGTCTTAGTGGGGAAGTGTGATCCAAATGGATCCAGGGAGGCCTAAAAGTAAAAGTTCTCATAATCGGAATAAACCAATGCCATTATGTCGGGTCCGTCGAGTCGATTCTGACCATATATTTTTTTTTGAAAATGGACAATGTATGAAAAAATTATCGTGATCTAAAGATTAGTTAAAACAGGGAAAAAAAGTCAATTCAAATTCAATAGGTCAAAGTCAATGTTGACGTCATGATCACATCAACATGACACATGGCATCACTAGAAGCTGACACGTGGTAGTCATTTTTTGCTTTTTTAGGGGTGATTTGGACCAATAAAAAAGTGACACATGGAACCGTATGTAGGTGACACATGGCACCTTCTAGAAGGTCAACCAAATCTAGCGAATTCCTCCAAGTCTGGCGGAGATCCTCTAAATCTGGCAAAATCTAGCTAAATCTGGCTAACTGGTGCTAAGTTTGAAAATTGTCCCTAAATTTGGTGGAATCTGGCTTATTTAGTCGGGCAAGGAAATCCAGAAAAAATATTTTTTTTGGCACACAAATCAACACTGTACGGACTTTACAGATCTGACAGGGAGCAGCATTGGGATTTGTGTCGAGGAGAGGCCCCGAGGGACTATTTAGAAGCAGGTCAACTTTATACTCAAAAGATGCATAATTTTGAGGGGAGTCGGAATATGGACTATGTTTCTTCATCCGAGTATTCGAACAAAAAAATGCCTCCAGAGCCCAAACTGTCGATCCAAGCATAGTCGACTTAGAAAATCAGTTTAAAATATCAACACAAAATCTCCATAAAATACACACCAGCAAGCAAGGCTTGAATAGCCTCAGATCAACATTTAGAATATCAAATGGAAAGATGGAAGACTTAGCAGAAAATATGAAATACATGCATCAGGTTACATCAGGAAATCCTGAAACACATATAGCAGAAATCTCATTAAATAGGAACCTCCTAATCAACAAGAGGGAACTTTGGTAATACCTGGATTAATTACAAACAGTAAATCATTCATTGTAGTAAGGAACAGGCACTAGGATGAAACCTTCATCAATAGCTAGCATCAAAGTGAGATTGAAACACATATGTGATAGTAGAAGAAGAAACCAATCATTCACTATTCAAGATTCTTGAATTTGATACATATAGTCTAGAAACTTTGTTACAGTTGAAAAAAAATATACGAGTATCACTCTACAACCATTCGAACCCTCTAATGGAGTTACATTACATATTGAATAGAAAATACATCCAAAAATATCTCTAGAATCTGACACCTAGATCCTACATAGGATCATGTGCCTTAGAGAGGTGTGGCACTAGGTGCACAACATAAATCTAACAAGAATGCTATATTTTAGGAAAATTTTGGAAGCATTGAATGAAACTACTGATAACTCATTGCATGTGACTTAACTGAAGCTAGATCCTTGAGGTAGGTGGCCCTTGATATCAAAATAATTCTTGAGGAGCTTATTTGAACCTAATCTGACATTTGGAAGTCTTCATCAGCTCAAAATCCACGTGACTATTAGGTTTGCAGCACCTACGCTACAAATTGTTCCAAAATAACCAGTTTGCGGTGCATTTAACAGCACTCACTGCAAACTTTCCTGTAGGTGTGATTTTACATTCAAAACTAATTTCTAATGTCAAAACTTGTACAAAAACCTCAGAAAACTTTTTAGAACCTTCTACAACCTTCTGAAACATAAAGTTACCTTTTCAAAATTCATATGAATATGATAATAGCAACCTAAGACAAAAATCCTTGCTCAGGGTTATAAGCCTGCAAAACAAAATACATCAAGGAAAAATTTTGTGTTGATGCATAAATGATGTCTCATCTCCTTCTCGTTGCGTCCACTCATGCCAACATGTCCAAGTTTTGTTTTGTATTTTGTTCCCTCAATTGTTTCACTTCCTCTTTCAGCTTCCTGTTTTCATCTTGATGGGCTCTATTCAGCCTATATACATTCTTCATTTGCCTATGTAGAGATATGGATATTTTAACCCAATGTTTTACCTTCTTGACAGTTTCTTCACCCATATCTATGAATTTCTTAAGTTGGATCTTGACATGCATATGTTCTTCTTCAATTGTTCATTTTCAGCCTTTTCCTCTTTCAATTGTTTCCTAAGCCTTTTAAAAGTGGGCTCCTTCTCATTAGCAGGAGACTTAATCTCAATTATTTCTATTTGTTTCTTTAGAGGCTTAGTTTTGTCTATTGGATGAGTTGATGCCCTTGATGTACCTTCTTTTATAGATGAATGATGCTTTACTATTGATCTAGTGGCAGGTATTCTAGGCTTGACATCTTCTACAAAAACAAGTGAAGAAGACACAAGCTTCTTTCCCTTCAGACTCTTTGTTTTACCATAGGGTGTCCCCATAGGTGTAGGCTCTGCCACAAAAGAAGTGTCTTCATCAGAAGGTTGTGAAGGACCTTCAACTGACTTATCAATAGACTAAATGGACTTATCCCTTTTGGTCATTTTCCTCTTTTTACTTGAATTTGAATGCATAGTCTTCTCAACATGAGTAGGTGTTTGTTTCTTTTACTGTGGTGTGTGAGCAACATCTAGCTAAAATCCTGATGCAGCTAGGAAAACATCCCAATCGGTATTGTTCTTCTTTAACTCTTCCAATACTAGCATTTCGATTAAAATAGAACGAAAAAAACTAGTATCCACCTACTTATATTTAGCTTGGACTCTATCTGACATCTTCTCAATACTCCTAAACAGATAAAAGGGTAGGTTCAGGGACTCTTTCACAGTGAATTGCAGTAACAATCTGATATGGTATTGATAGACCATATTGAACCTTCCTTCATAAGTGAAATACCTCTGAATAACTCTAAGCATTTTGTCAAAATACTCCAGCATGTGACTTCTTGGCACTCCCTTTGATAGGTTGTCTCCTTGATAGTCAAGTTTTAGTAACTCCTTTGAAAATGTAGAATTCAAGGACATGGATTTAAACCATTTTTCACCATGAACAGGTATCGTTGTGGCTGTATAAATAGATTACTCTGAAAATTCAAAATCCATGCACCCACCTTAGTCTTTGTCCCACTGAAATTGAGTGCAAATTTTTTAGCAACCTCGGGATGTCCTATTTGAATTTTCTCACAAAAAACCAGGCAGACCACTCTCTGAAACGCTTCTTTGAAAAATGGTTCAAAATTTATAAGTTGCAGGTCATGGGGCTCAACAATGACAATTTATCCCCATTTTTTAACCTTCTTACATTGTTGATTGTCCATGATAGTTTTTTTAAAACCCTTTTCCCTTTTGATAACAATTGTTACCAGATGTATGGTGAAAACAGGAAAATTTAGGGTTTACTAAATAAAGTATGTCTACACAGCAACAGTGCAAGAATGAAAATATTTCAACTAGGAGATGAGAGGAGAGAACAATAATCCTAAACTATATGAGACTTTAATCAAGAAAACAATTGTGGAAATCTGTGTAAAGCAGAGGATTCGTAGCGTGATTTTTTAGTTTGCAGCATACAATGAAGTTTGCAGTGAATGAATCTTAGACTAGGGTTCAGTCAAAGAGGTTTGAAAATCCATAAGTATAGAAAAGGAAAATGATTTTGAAAAATATGATATCTTAGACCTGAGTGAAAACACAGTCAGCGAGGGTTTTTTCAAGTGAGAAAATAGAGAGTTCACATTGCCTCCAATGAATACAATTTGTAGCACTAAAATAAAATTGCAGTGGATAGGGTCATGACTATAAGAAATGGTTGCAATTGATCTTATTGGTATAGAACAAGAAAATTGGATCTGCAAATGCTTAAGATACAAATACTGTAGAATTTGACCAAGTGAAAGAAGTCTGCAACGCAAATGCTATGGAACAGTTTGCAGCGCAAATGCTATGGAACCATTTGCAACGCGTAGAAAAATTACAACAACTAGAGTCCAATTATGATCAACCTTCAGATAGTGCATTTGATCATGACAGGGTACCTGGTATACCTGAAGTTCATTTGTTGTCCCATGAACTAAATTTATAGTTTCTGGAAGCCTTTAATCCGCTTTCATCTGCTACAGGAAATTTGTAGCGTCGTAATTCAAACCAGTTTGCAACGCGCTTTGTTCAAAATGATAAGCCTACTTCTTGAAACAGACTTGAAGAAAATCATAAATAAATGGAACTAAAAACAATAATATACCAATTGCCATGGTTCCAAAGCATAATGTTATGTGATTAGTGCATAATGTACCTTTCTTGATCTACTGCGAACTTTCAGGAGACTTTGCAGTAGATTGATTTAACATATGACTTGACCCCCAAACGGTTAGATACGACATGAAAACCCTTTGTAGACCCTTTTTAGACACAACGCTTGATAATGATGAGATTTAAACCAAATGTGTGACCAATACTTTCCCCTGTTTCTCTAATGACAATGACCACTATCATGACACCAAGACTCTCACATGGAATATGGTTAGTTTTATTGACTCATGAAACAATCAAAACATAATTTATTGACATAAGGCATGACTCAAAAAAACCTAAAATAAAAAGACCCTATGACCCAAACCTAGAAGCTTAGAAAATTTGACCCCTATACATCCTATGTGCTAACACAATTAGTATTGTTGCATCAAGCCACGACCTCATCAAACTTGGAGGAAGCTAAGTTTTTTGTGCATCATCAGATTGGCCATGAGTTTCACACAGTGGTCCATATTAGTAATTTCTACTTGATGTTTCTTTATTTCTATCAAATCTCCACAGTTGATCACAAGTACTCTGGTACATTTCATGCAATCCATCTTGTCGTTAATATTATTATCATTGAATACACATTACTTTACATGGTTGATGAATATTTTGATTTCCATTCTTATCATATTATCTTTACATGGTTGATGAATATTTTGATTTTCATTCTTATCATATTATCTTGTTATAGTTATATAGGTAAACATATTTGAACGATAGTAGATTCAAAGAAGAAGCATACCTCAAATTTAGGATATGTTTCCCGGTGCAAGTAGAGTCAATCTAGGGGCATTGAAGGAGCTTCTAGGCATTGAAGGAATCTTCTCGATCTGGAAGGTAAGATGCTAGTGAGATTCTACTCTCAACGTCAAAACACAATTGGATTATTATTCATCGTTGTGTAGGGATAGATGTGGGAAGAGGAAGATGAGGTGGTGAGGTGGAGAGGATAGGGTTTTAGTAAGCAGAGGGTAGAATATAGAGATAGACAGTTGATGAATATAGATAGTTCATGCAATCCATCTTGTCGTTAATATTAATATCATTGAATACACATTACTTTACATGGTTGATGAATATTTTGATTGCCATTCTTATCATATTAGCTTTACATGGTTGATGAATATTTTGATTTTCATTCTTATCATATTATCTTGATATAGTTATATAGGTAAACATATTTGAACTGTAGTAGATTCAAAGAAGAAGCATACCTCAAATTTAGGATATGTTTCCAGGTGCAAGCAGAGTCGATCTAGGGGCATTGAAGGAGCTTATAGGCATTGAAGAAATCTTCTCGATCTGGAAGGTAAGTTGCTAGTGAGATTCTACTCTCAACATCAAAAAAAAATTGGATTATTATTCATCGTTGTGTAGGGATAGATGTGGGAAGAGGAAGATGAGGTGGTGAGGTGGAGAGGATAGGGTTTTAGTAAGAAAAGGGTATAATGTAGAGATAGATAGTTTCTTTATTCACTATTTAATCACTGACATTTGATAACGTAGGAATGTTAATACAGTCACCACTGAGACCTAACAAAGAGCTTGAACACAGCCAATGATGATCTTTGAGGAAACCTAGCATTATGGAAATTTATATCTATTTAATGAATATATAATTCATCGTCATCATATTACTCTATTTAAAGACAAGACGTGAGAAACAAATTCAATAATGTTTATAATAAAAACTTAGGACAATTTCAATAAATTTATAATAAAGTCAAGAACTTAGGTTAAACTTACTTTATCACTTTCAATAAAGTTGTAATAAAGTCAATAAATTACATTATCTGAGTTAGGAGACCGGAAATAAAACATCAGGAAAAGTGAATTCTGCAATAAGACTTCAAAGCTATCATCTAATGAGATTACAAAGAATAAGGTTTTTTTATTATATAAAAAATAAATGTTTGATTTGTCTATCTCAGACATTAGAGATTGGGAAAAAAATATAAATTCAAAACTTAAACTAATACAAAGTCAAATACGAATCAAATGGTATAGCCCCATCACTGGCCTTCGGCAAGGACTAATAAGACAAGTTTCTCATACATGAGAAAAGTATACACTATAAAAGAAAATGCTTACACCATTTCAAAACTCAGTACACTAGTAGAAAAAATCTCTCTGCGTCACAAATTTCATAACCAAATTTTGTCTCCAAAACACTTTGGGTAGCAATGGCTTATCATTCATTAATTTTCTAAAATAGTTTACAAACTTACATAAGCAAAAAGCCCTTGTACAATTTAATTCATCATATTTATAGAAAAAGAAGAAGGGGTATAAATCCATCATCTTGGCACATCTCACTAACTATTCATTTCCCTTTCCTACATGTTGGGATCCTCGGTTGAATTGTTATTTTCCCCTAATTGAGGATTCAACCCTATTCGAATTACTTTCTTGGTTGTTTGAATCCCCTCCTCTAAAATATTTCCTTGCTTGGCTTGATGAAGCTTCATCTCTTTATTTTTTCAATCTCATTTCATAAGTAATCAAGACTTCAAACTCTTGATTCAATGCATCTCCTTAGGAAAAAATATGTTTTTTGAATGGGGCTTTATAAGATGAAATAGTATGCCTCGTTATTTTTTCAAATTTATCCATATTAGGCAACAGAGTTCTCATCAATTTTATGTCTTTGGTAGGAGCCTCAATAAAATTTTGAATGTTTGCTTTATTAATTTCAGATAAAGAGATGATATATTTTCTAATTATGTTTATATAATCATTATTGTCTTTAGATACTTGCACCTATGGAAAGAAATTGTCTTTGGGTCAAAAAGAGGGAAAATGGAAAGTAATTACCATATTTTCTATAACTTGCCACAATAAAGAAGAATATGTTACCTCATTTGTAATTTCCTTGATGGCATCTTCGGTTGCCTACTTCCATTATCTTAGGCCAAAATACATCTCTTCAAGGAATCCAAGGGTGAAGAGATGAATTTCTATAGGGATTTCCTCTAGGGAGGATTGTCAGTCCCTCACTTTATCAAATTGCAATTGAGCTTGTTGATAGGAAAGTTCCCATGCTTGAATATAGGTCATGACATAAGCTATATCTTGACCATGGGCATACACTTGGTGTGATTTGTCATATAATTCTCTTTATACACCATTCAATTCATTTTTCACGCTCAAAGAATAATCAATCAAATTTGGAGTGTGATACTTGTTGGATTTGTAGTAATTAACTTGGTTTTATAGAAAGGTGATTTTTCTTTCATATTCTCCCATTCTTTCTCCACATCCATGGATTTATGAACAATGCATTTGGAAATAGTGATCTATAAAATTTTGTGGATATTGCACTGAAGCAGTTCATCACAACAAATCTTGCAATATTCTGAAATCTTTTATTATTCAATTTGTTTCCTTAGATCCCATATTTATTGTTACTAGCTTAATGCTCAAATTTATGAAAATAAATAAAATATGAAAAAATGGAAGAACAATAAAATGAGAACACCATATGCACAAATGAACAAAATATGTATCCCCAGAATACCAATACGAGAGAAAACCTAGCTAGAGGGTGAGGCCGATGCTCTGCTCTCTTTTCTTTAGTTATGAAAATGCAAATACAAATAAAGGGGCACTCACTATAGATTTTCCTTTGAAATTGTGCTCGAATGGATACTACAAACTCTTCTTCCTCCTCTGTTATGATTTTAAATCCCACTCCTCTATGCTTTAATCAACTATGGAACAAGTACAAATTTTACAAGAATGGAACCCCCTCTCCTCCTAGAGGCACAATATTTAACATAGTCTGATGGACATGTAGGGTTAGGGTTTTTGCATTCCTCAACCCTCAATTAGTGTTAGGATTTGGTACCTTCAAGAATATTCTTGAAATTCCACACATGAGTAGCCCAACATGAGAGTAATGGGGTTGATGTGGCATCCACTCAGTACTATGGTCGTCAACAAGACATGTCAACTTGTAGGAAGTGTAACTTCTACATATGAACTCTAATTGAGGTGATTTCCACTCCATTAGAAAGGTCTCAGTGTGTAGAATATCATCAAGGGGTTAGGAGCTATGATTAAAAAAAAATTACCCCAAAAAGTGTCTTTTAATTCCTTAAAATCAATCTGGAAGGTTGCAAACCCCAAATCTCCAAACTAGGACCTACCACTAAAATGGACATTGCAAGCCAATTCCTCCAATTTTTCCACCCAATAGGTACCAAGATAGATGAAAATTATATAATGATCCCTTTTAGATCAAACAGCTAAACCAATGGTACAAAGGAAGACAAACTTAGCTTTGTTGTATCCATCACCACAATCTTAGTGGTGAGTATCATTTCATAATCCAAGTTCATTCTTCTTCATTTATGTTTTTTCCTTATCACTTTCCTCCTTTTTTTATTGAATGAAAATAGTTTTATATTGGGATATTCATCTACTAGAGCTGGAATAGGACCATCACCTTCTCCAACCATGCCTAGACCAAAGGTATTGTCACAGGTTTGAGTAGTAAATATTTCTTCCATCAATGAAGAATAGTGTTGCTCTATGTTGCCTTCATTGGAATTGGTATGTAACATGTTGTGCTATCTCATCTCCTTCATTTCCGGCCTTATTTTCTTGAGTATAATTTTGAATTTTCTTCCTTGGCTCTTCTTCTATTCTCTTCTTCTCTTTATCTTTTACTTTATCTTCTTTTCTAGCTACCTCTTGTAGATTTTTTTTTTTTGCTTCAACTTCATCTTTAAACTTCTCAGCCTCTACATTAGCTTTGGCTTTCTTATCTACTTCTTCTCTTTTATTGGTAATTTCTCCTACTTTTTCTTTCCTTTCTAATTTTTCCTTATTTCCTGACAATTTAACTATGGCTTTAGCATCAACCTCTTTTTACTTTGTCAATTCCTCTTTCTTTACATATTTTCTATGTACTTCTTCTTTTCTTTGGGCCTCATATTTTTCTTTGGCCATCTCTAATGATTTTGATCTTATGTTTTTCTTGTTCCTTTATTTTATCTTGAAGGAATTGTCTCTTAGTAGTATCCCTTTCAGCTTCCTCTTTCTTTCTTCTCTTTTTCTCCTCAACAATAACTCACAAATTATTTGAAACCTCTTCAGAGGGAAATGTTATTTTGTGAGATTTCTCAACTTCATTCTCTTCATGTTGGTAGGGGAAGGAGATCTCCATATCAATTATGTGTTTTTCAATAACCCCCAAGGGATAACGAATTTGATTTCCTTCCAATTTAAAATGATGTTTCTCAATGTTTTCTCCTTCCATCTTGGCCCACGTAGAATTTCTTAGCCCATACATTCCTATATATAGTGGATAAGTTGGGCACAACTTCTTTTGATGATTCATTAGGCATGCATTAAAACCATGTAAAGTAGTCTGATATCCAATTTACTTTATGATCAACCTATTTGACACATAATTTGGAAGTGTATGAGGTGTGTAATACCATAAATCTTGATGTAGGTGGAGTATTCATCTAGTATCAATCTCCAAATTCTTTTAATACTTCTATAGTTTCTAGAGATATAATTGGGTAAGGTTTACAAAATATGAGCTCATACAATGGCACTAGGAAGCCATCACAATTAAGTGAAAACTAAAATTTATACATGTTCTTCCATAATTATTTGAAATATACATGAACATGGAGCTGCTTTAGGGACCAAGACCAACCTAACCCCTTGTATGTGTTGAAAGCACAAACCACGTATAATAAGTAAGAAGACATGTACAATTCTAGGGTTCTTGAGAATGCATCTAACTGGGCCTTTCTTATAGCCTTTGCAAGTGATTTGGAGATGATAGAAGCCTAGTTGAATATTTTACTTCTTTCAGTGATCTCATACATCATTGGCACCCATCCTATTCTCACATGAGTTGCATCATTTTCTCCATATATTCTACTTATTAATTGATCTTCCCATGTGTATCTTGACCTAAGGTGTATGGTGGGGAAAGCCTTACTGCTCAAATCTTTTAAAGTCCTCCCTTCCTCAAACCAATTAGAAAGGATGTCATGGAATTTATGGCCATGAGTAAAAACTCTTAGCCACTCATTGGTGAAGTATATGTCAACCTTTGATACATGTGAAAGATCCAATGGACTTTCCCTAATCATTCATAATTCTCTTAGTGATAAGCTATGTGTGTTCTATCATATATTTAATCACTTCTACATATGGAATTATGGATATCTAGTTGTTGTTTTTTCTTTATTTTTTACATGTGGTTCATGGCATCGGATATCGGTGCTCAGTACATCCACAGAAAACCTCCTTGAAATCTGCAAGAGAACATGAGGTGGATGATCATTTTCAGAGTATTGGGGGCTCAACAACAAGAGCATAATATATACCCATTAAACGACACAACATGTCACTCCAAGGATTTGAACCTAGGTGGGGAGGGTAACAATCATTCCTCCCAACCACCCAAGATACATCCAATGGACATCTAGTTGTTGTATTATGTATGAATGATTTCTCAAATCTTGTGTTTTGGTGACTTTTTCTTCTTCTCTTTCATCAATTCTTCACCATCCCTGAGACCTTTCCCATCCTTGATCAAATGGAATAATTCATTTTTTATGTGGGCCCCATCAACTCTAGTAGTGTATGAAGTGTCTTCATAAATGGGAAATTTATCATTTTTAGTATTCTAGGATTCCATGATTTTTTTCTTTCCCTTGGTAGATTTCTTATCCCTTTTAATTGATGATTCCACTATTGTGGGGGGCTACTTGCATGTTGGTGTTGTTTCCTATATAACCTATATGCTCTTAATTAGATCTCTAGGTTGTCATGTTATTGGTTTCTCTTTCACACCTTTCTTCCTCTGACTGTATCCCTTAGTAGCCATATATAAATTCATGCAAATTAGTGCAACATAGAAACATGGTATGAGGAGTTTAGCTCAAAAAATGACTTGAATGAATTAATAAATTATTTTCAGTAATTAAAAATGAAAACTAGTTTTAAGGATGGTGATATTAACCCTAACTTAAGGCGCATGTCATTATAGTAGACATAGATCTTTGAATTTTATCTGTGATTTACAGTTCAAATACAGGATTCTCAAAATCAATTTACGGGGAGGAAACAAAGGAAATCGGAGCCTAGAAAAGTGACTCACTTAAACATGAATGTTTTTTTAGGGTAAAAAGATTAACTTTACTAAGAATGCATGCAATCTATAACTGAATTCAAAATAATAAAAAATTGAATGCATATGGATATTACTAGAAAATTGAATGCATATGGATATTACTGCAAGCTAAAGAAAAATAATGCATCTAACTAACTCTTTAAAACAAAACTTGCTAATCGAACAAGAGTATTTCATAATCGAGTACCTGCTTAGGGAATTTGAAGGATAAGTAGCTAGAGTTGGTCTGTAATGTTCCTAATTTCATCTGTAGTTTTAAGAATTACGAGGGGAAACTAATCATTGCTTCAACACAGACTATTTCAAACAAATGAGCTTTACATTCAACTTCAATATTTTAATTCAAAAGCCAAAGGGAAAGCTTTCATTTATTTGTAAGTTTAGAAGGTAGTGGTTTTAGTTATGGTGTCGTTTAATTGAGCCAAGATAAGACATTATTTAAAGTGTGTTTATGGATAAGTGGCATTTCCATGTTAAATAATTCAATTCAAACTTTTTGAAAATCCACATGTGTGAAGAGTTTGAAAGCAAAGGGGGATTGAACTAAGAACCGAGATTGATTAAAAAATTGGGACCCCTCACTATACTTAAGAGAGAGAGGAATCGACCTAGCCAATGGGCTTGATCATGGAATAAGAGCAAAGGGTTCATGTGGAGAGGCCTTATTTTAATGTTTAGATCGATTGGGAAATCGAGTGCTTTACGAGCCTTTAATAGAGAAGAGACCTGATTTTGGAATTGGGATGATCATAATTGAACTCCAAATATTTTCAAAATCAAGGTTTCAAGTTCAAGAAAAATAATTTTAAGGTTGCATGGAGGCTTTGAATAAAGTAAAAGAAATAAATTAGCATTGGTGGAAAGGAAGGCCAACTTGAAAATCGAGACTGATTGAAAAATCAAGACCCCTTCTCATTGTATTTTGATGAGGGAAGGATCAATTTTGAAGATAAGACCAAGATTTAGGAACTTTAGTGATGAGAGGGCCTAATTTGAAGGATTGTGTTGATTAAAATCTATAGCCTTCCAAGGTTTGGCCCAAATGTCAAAGAAAATGTAATATTCCATATATAAAACGTATGCAAACAAAAATAAATAGCTAGAAATGGCAGATGAATGACAATATAACCAGAACAACACAACAATAATACCAAAATGATGCCAGAATAATACCAGAAAGAACACTTTGATTACTAAGAGCAGTGTTCACTTGCCTCTTCGAGGGGGAAACCTCCAGCAAAGCAGAGATATATTACAATAATATCCAAGACAAAATTTATCATACCCTCGACTCCTATTTATACTAAATATGTCTATCAAAAGAACCATCTAGAGGAAGAGCATTCTAGAAGTGGAAGCTTCTATTAGGTCTTCTTACATTGGACTTATTATTCCTTATTGCTACGCCTTATTAATATTGACCTTTATTACATGGAAATATATTATTCTACCTACGTGAGGGGTTAGGTCCCTAACATGTCCTCCCCCTTAAAAACAACTGTGTCCTCAAGGCTTGAGATGGGGAAATTGTTGCAGAATGTTATTTGGTTCCCAAGTGGCATCTGCTGGAGTTTTATCTTTCCACTAGACTAACACTTCCTTGATGGTTCGTTGACACAGTCGACACTCACGTTGGTCCAAAAATGCTTGTGGTTGTATCGAAATGGATCCTTCTTCATCCAACTCAATAAGGTTGGTTTGAGTTTGGCACTTAGTTCCAATCACCTTCTTTAAGCAAGAAACATGAAAAATATGATGGAGCTTAGAATGACTGGGAAAATATAACTGATAGGCCACCTATCCCACACACTTGAGAATGGTATAAGGACCATAAAATTTGGGTGCCAGTTTCTGACAATGGTCGGACTTGAGGGAAGTTTGCTTGTAAGGTTGCAGTTGAAGAAACACCTAATCCCCTTCTGCAAATTTACATTCAAAATGATCTTGATCTACTTGTTGCTTCATGCGATTCTGGGCCATGACCAAATTATCTTTGAGGGTACGGATAATAGCCTATCAAACTGTAAGTGTTTGGTCAACCGCCTGGACCTTCGAGACACCTAGAAAATATGAGAGAACTGAAGGTGGATTTTTTCCATATACCGCTTCAAAAGGAGTCATGTGCGTAGTTGTATGGTGCGAAGTGTTGTACCACCATTCATCTAGTGTTGACCATTCAGCCCATTGATTTTTCTTTTCTGATGCAAAACAACTCAGATATGTTTCCAAACATTTGTTGACAACTTTCGTTTGACCATCAATCTGGGGATGATAAGTTGTGCTGAGATGCAATTGGGTGCCTTGTAGCTTGAACAATTCTTGCCAAAAATTGTTGGTGAAAGTTGGGTCGCGATCAGAAACAATAGAATGTGGCATGCCATGAAGTTTGAAGACTTGATCCATGAAAATTTGAGCCACATTAGATGTTGTAAATGGGTGTTGAAGAGCACAGAAATGAGCATACTTGGAAAGACAATCAACTACCACCATGATGACTGATTATTGCCTAATTTAGGTAATCCTACAATAAAATCCATAGAGATATCCTGCCAAATAGCAGGTGGAATCGGAAGCGGTTGTAGTGTGCCAAGATATTTGATTGTTTCTCCCTTGTTGCATTGACACACATCACATTCAACCACAAAATTATGAACGTTCTATTTCATACCCTCCCAGAAAAAAGAACGTTTAACCCGGTCATAGGTTTTGATAAACCCGGAGTGCCCAGTTGTGGGTGTAGCATGAAGCTCAGAAAGTACCGTGGATTTAAGTTTTGACTGTTTACTTAAATACAAATGGCCTTTTTATCAAAGCTCATCATTTAGCCAAGAGTACCCTGGGGAAACTGGAGAATTGTACTGCAATTGTTGTATCAGATGTGAACTTTTGGGATCATGTAGCCATTCCTGGCGAATAGCTTCGAGCCAATCTGGTACAATGAAATAGAGAGAAAAAAGGGACCCTTCATCTTCATATTTTCTGGAAAGTGCATCAACAACCACATTGTCTTTTCCTTTCTTGTAAATGATCTCATAATCATATCCAAAGAGCTTATTCACCCATTTTTGTCGCTCTAGGGAGGAAAGGCATTGTTCCAAAAAATACTTGAGGCTTTGATGATCTATCTTAATTTGGAAGATTTTCCCCAATAGATAAGGGCGCCAAAGATCCACGGCATGTAGAATATCCAACATTTCCTTTTCATATATTTATTTTCCCAAATTTCTCTCAGATAGTTGTTTGCTGGTAAAGGCCAAAGGCCGACCTTCTTGCATAAGGATAGTGCCAATTCCTTTCCTCGAACCATCACATTCTAGGAAAAAGGTCTTTGTGAAATTAGTAAGGGTCAAGACTGGAGTGCTGCACATGGCCATATTCAAGGTTTGAAAAGCCTGAGCAGTTGTTGGAGTCCAAGTGAAAGAATCATTTTTAAGGAGTGCAGTGAGAGGTGTCGCAATATTTCCATAATTCTTAACAAACTTGCGATAATAACCTGTTAAACCCAGAAATCCCCACAATATTTGAGAGTCTTTGGGTGAGGCCAATTTTGCATAGCTTCAATATTTTTAGGATCCACCCTGACGTCGGCCTTGCCAACAAGATGACCCAAGTACTCGACTTCTGAGGCGCTAAAATCACATTTAGATTGTTTGAGGAAAAGTTGGTGCTGAGAGAGTAGATGGAGAAATCGATCCACATGAGAAAGGTGGGTTGTCCAAGTTTTTTTGTACATGAGGATATCATCAAAGAAAACTAAGACAAAATGATGGAGAAAAGGACGGAAGACATGATTCATGAGGCTCTGAAAAGTAGAGGGATCATTACACAAGCCAAATGGCATAACCAAAAACTCATAGTGGACCTCATGAGTTCTAAAGGAAGTCTTAGGAATGTCTACCTCTTTTATACGGATCTAGTGGTAGCCAAAATGAAGATCAAGTTTAGTAAAGAATTGGGCGCCACTTAATTCATCCAAGAGGTCATCAATGACAGGAATGGGAAATTTTTCTTTAATGGTGAGTTTTTTTAGGGCACAGATGTCAAGACACATGCGCCAAGAACCTTCTTTATTAAGGACCATGACCACAAGAGAAGAGTAGGGGCTCGTACTAGGGCGGATTACTAGGGCGGATAACACCTGTGTTGAGCAGTTCTTGAACCATTTTCTCAATTTCATTTTTTGGGGAAAAGGGGTGACGATAGGGATGGATATTGGGAGGAAGGCTTCCTGGGACAAGGGGAATGGAATGATCATGAAAACCGCATGAACGAGGGAGTCCCTGGGGAGTGGAAAAAACCACTTGATGTTTAGAGAGGATGGATTGGAGGTCCTGCGACACAGATGGTGTCTAAGTTGCTTGTATGGAATGGAGTTGGGAAATAATTCCAGAATGACCTTTTTTTAGTAGCTTTTCCATGCAATGGGAACTAATGATCTCCAGGGAACCAATGGTGATTCCTTGGAACTTACATTGTTGGCCCTCCTGGTTGAATTGCATGGTTAATTCCTTAAAATCCATGAGAATGGGACCCAAAGTCCTTAGCCATTATGCACCCAACACAATGTCACAACCGCCCATTTTGATAGCAAACATATGATATTTCAGGTCATATTCACCAATTTGAAGACGCACATTTTCACAACACCCTCCACATTTCATGGACCCACCATTGGCAATCATGATTTCAAAATTATTGACTGCATGGATATAGCAATTAGTTTCTTGGTCAATGCGATGATGAATAAAATTATGGGTGCTTCCACTATCAACAAGAATGATGACCTTCCTATGCTTGATGTAACCAATTATCTTGAGGGTTTGGGGATAAAAGAAGCCAATGAGAGCATTTAGGGAAATGATCGGTTCTACTTCAGGAGGGTCTGAGGAAGGGGTTATGTAAATGAGTTCAAGTTACACAGACACAAGGGAAGCCTCAACATCCTCTTCCGAAACATCCTCCTATATGGCCATAAAAATATTATGTTCCTTACACTTGTGTCCCGGAAAATATTTGTCATCACAATTATAACAAAGGCCTTTGAGTTGGCCTTCATCCATTTTGGCCCTGGTCAATTTCTAGATCTTTAGTGGAGTAGAAGGAGGAGTGGGAGTTACTGGTTTAGTGTGAGGAATAAAGGAGGGTTTTCTGTTTTGGGAAGAGACAACATGTTGTTCTTCCTTATCTCTTTTAGTATCTTCCACCCAAATCTGAGGCTGAGACATGAGGACATGAGCATGAATCTCATCCTTGAGGCCACTGATAAAACATTCTTGGAAAAAAGCATCAGACATGCCCTTTTTATGAAAATTCAGTCCCTCAAAAGCAGCTATAAAGTCTTCCACGATGCCAGATTGTTTCAACTTTTTCAAATGGCCTAAATGGTTGGTGTTAGTGTCAAATAATTCATAAATCTCTTCCACAAAGTGTGTCCAAGCCACATACCCTTGGCGGGCATTTTTTCTCCATTGCCACCATTGCCAACTTTCTTGATCTAGATGGAGAACACCATGCCGGATTTTGGCCAACTCATTTGTAATGCCATACAAAGAGAAATAATGTTCCTTTCAAGTTACCCAACCAGTGGGATCTGATCCATCAAATTTGGTCACATCCACACATGGAAGGTGTAGGTCATGTTGAAAGTGATGGGGCTGAAAATTCTGGGACTGAGAGGAATTTTCACCTTCGGTATGAAAAGGTTGGTTAGATAAGGGAAGATCTGTAGGGATATGCAGCTTGACACAGATCATAGTAGCAACGGATTCAAGATGGGTAGTAAGGTCTTGTTTGAGCTCTTGTTTGAGTTTTGTGATTGAGGCAGCGATGGAGGAATGCATCTTTCGATTGATGGTGGAAATATTGGCACTGAGTTGTCACACTTCTTGTTGGGTTTCTATGAAATTAGAGTGCAAGGTAGTGAAGCAAGCTTCCAAGTCTTGGCTATGGATATGGGCCATGATGACGAGGGAACACGAAAAGGGGTGGGTGGGACCACACAAAAAATGGGTTATGGGTGAAGTGTATCACACTGATCAGGGAAACGAGTGGAATCCGATGGGGTAAAGCCCAAATAAGGGTGTTGGAAGGGGGTCGGGTCCACAAGAAAAGAAAATGCTGAAAAATAATAGGTATGATTGTGATAAGGGAGAAGAGAGAATATTGCAGTGATGAAATGCCCAAATGCTTAATAGGAAGAAATGTGTAGTAATTTCGCAAATTGAATGCAGGAGACACAGTTGCGTCGCAATAGATCTTGTTTGTTCTGTTTTTGTTTCCATCCCAAGGGTTAGGTATTCAAGGTTTCTACATACAAGGGTTTTTTGTGTGTTATAGATCTTGTATATACATGCGGGGTCCAACAGTAGTACTCAGCCCAATATCTCAGGGCACCAACTAAGGAGGCTAGACCATTCCCTTAGTCGTACTACCCGACTACCCAGGTACTAGAGAGTATCTTCCCGAGTGTTTTTCTTGGTGGCACTATAGCAGTCAAGCAGTCAATCGGTTTATATATGGAGGGCTTCAGTATATCTAGGTCGATCTATATACAGGTGTTTTCTGATGCGCTACCACTCGAAGGGGTACCAACAGGGGTTATGAGGGTGGTCAACTAATGTGCACTTAAGTACCACTTGTATTTCCTACATGTATGAATCCCCGACCATAGTTTTATGCGTGTAACGACATATATTTGTAGCTTAACGACGTTGGAATACGTCTCTACCCTGGAAAAAAATTAACCCACAATTTTCTGTTGAGGAAGGTGCTATGATACCACTGGTAATATTCCAGATATAAAAAGTATGCAGACAGAAATAAATAGCTAGAAATGGCAGATGAATGACAATATAACCATAACAACACGACAATAATACCAAAATGATGCCAGAATAATACCAGAAACAAAACTTTGATTACTGAGAGCAATGTTCACTTGCTTCTTCAAGGGGGAAACCTCCAGCAGAGCAGAGCTCTATTACAATAATATCCAAGACAAAATTTCTCATACCCTTAACTCTTATTTATACTAAATATGTCTATCAAAAGAACCATCTAGAGGAATATCCTTCTAGAAGTGGAAGCTTCTATTAGGTCTTCTTACATTGGACTTATTCTTCCTTATTGCTAGGCCTTATTAATATTGACCTTTATTACATGGAAATATATTATTCTACCTACGTGAGGGGTTAGGTCCCTAACAAAGAAGATCAAACAAAACAAAATTCATCGAACAAAATAAAACTTCATACATTTCAAATGATGATAGAAGGGATTAATTTGGAAATCGGGGCCAATATCCAAATTGGGATAAGGATCAACAAAATAAGGTGAAGATGGAGCCTATTTTTTTAAGTCGTGCAGGATTTTGACAAATCAGGGGAATGTAAGTTTGAATATAATAAGAATTTAAATGAGCATTTGAATGAAGAATAGAAGGATCTCGATGTTGAAGTCAGAGATGATTTTGAAATTGGGCATAGAGAATGTGAAAAAAATGAAAAGGCGGGCCCGACTTAACCATCATGCCATACTTAGGAATTGGAGAGGCAAAGTTAGAGTAAGAAAAATAAGGAAGAAAAGAGAAATGAAAAAGTTCAAACAAAATAAATTCCAGTCAAAAGAAAAGAATATATATATATATATAGAGAGAGAGAGGACTAATTTGAGAAATCAAAGTAAAATTCAAAAGGTAAGTCGTTTCAATAAGAATTGAAAGAAACCAAGCTACAGTGCAACAAGGGGATAAAATCAATATAAATTCTAAAAATATGAAAAGTGGGGGGCAAGTTTTTTCTTAAAATTTTGGGTGGTTACTAAGGGCACGACACATGTATATGTCATTGTTTATTTTAATTCATGATTATTAGATAGTACTATTTGATGTGCTTCTCTCTAGATGTGTGCAGAGACAATGAAACATTTTCTAAATAAATATACACATGGGTAAAGGATTGTGTGGAGAGATGCAGCATGGGTAACGTTGGCAAAGGAGCTCTATGTTTCTTATTCCTACCTACTGGCACTCGCTTCCATGTAACATGTTGAAAAACATATTCTCTATGTTTTTTTCCCAAATGTTGCACATTGTAATGAGGGTCGACCATGGATTTGGTCACTCACAAGAATTTACAAATGGGTGTGCAATAAGCGGTTAACCCTTATTCCTTAGTGACCATTAGTATCTCACTATTGGTGAATGAATCGGTTTAGTTGATTACCAACCATGACACCATTCCCCACCATTGGAAAATAATACTTGAAGGGTCGGTATGAACATGACACCCTTGGTACATACCAATATGTAGTACTTAAAGGGAATGTAGGGGCATGGCATCCTTAGTATTGGTTTATGTGTACTTGTATATGTTGAATTTTCACTATGCTAGGTTCAAGGATGAGGTTTATTTCAATTTTATCTTTTACTTGAACCATAAACAAATGCATCTACACCATTCACAATTGTTGCAATAACCAAGATCACAAGAAGAAATACCATGCACAAGAACACAATAAATATCATGGGAAACCCTTCTCAACAAGGGAATAAAACCCAACAATCCTTTTCTATATTCTCAAGAGAAATACCTCCCACACCATATACTTAACACACAAAAGGGTGATCTCCAAAACCAAGAAGATAGTGCCCAAGAGAGGTGCGCACTTCATCCCTATAATATGTACTTGCTGAAATTTTGAAAATCACATGTGTGTTGTGTGTTTCCTCAATGGGGAAATTACCTTTATTTATACTAGACTGGACACATCAAAAGTGGTGTATATTAGCACAACAAGGCTGACCTCAATAACTCAAAATAGAATTAATAATTACAATATTAATTATCTTTTACATTAATTATATTTCACTTTATGGTGGGGCCGACTTGTACACTTTACATCACAATTAGGGTTACAGGTAAATATTACTCTTATACAATATAGAAAGGGATCTCACACACCCACTAGTGCTCATCCACTAGGGGCACATCCACCAGTGCTCGGACGTCCTACTCAACAGATCTCTATATCACTGAGTCTCACAGGAGAATCATCTGGAGTACCACATCGTCTCAACTCTCTACACAGAGGATAATGATACACCCATCACATGGGCACCTTCACCCCTCACAGGGGTACATAATGTTTCATCTCAAACAACACACCCATCTTATGGGAATCCTCACCCCACACAGGGGCATACACATCGATACACCCATCTCATGGGCATCCTCACCCCACACAAGGGCACACAGTGTCCCATCTTAGTCTAAGAGAGGAACGACACACCCATCTCATGGGCACACCCAACTCATGGGCTCTCTCACATGCTTACTCACTCAGACTGTGTCCTGGAGGATGTCTCGTGAAGTTGTAATCATCAACAATATATATGTATACTTTTGGAAAAATGAATCCTTTGACATATGCATTTTATTTTAGCATAAAAAATCAAATGAACTTGCACGAATTGTTTGATTCATCATATAGACTCATGCACATTTTTGTGAAAAAGGAAATAGAACTTACAATTATAATTAGAAATGGAAATGCATTTAGAAAAGAGTAAGTTGAATAGAAATAAATTAAATAGCAATTTCATGTACACCCACTCAATGAGGAAAAAAGAAAAGGGATATACGGAACATCTAAGAATAAAAATAGGAGAATAAGTTGGGATGTGATGAATAATATCTATTTTACATTTTAAAGAAAAAAATACATGTGCATGGAGTGACACATGGGAGGGTGAATAATATGCAATTAGTAGTTAAAATAATTAATATTTTGATGATATGGACAAATGGCATGAGCCGAAAGGCTATATAAGAAAAGAGGGTTGGGCTTGAGAACTCATATTTTGATCCCTAATGTTAGATGGTTATCATAATGCTCATAATTTTCTTGATGAGATGGTGTTAATTTTGGTCTCAAGGTTTGTGTTTATAATCTGGAGGTGGGGAACTCATATGCCTTAGAGGAGCTACACAATTTGATTTGCTAGTTTTTTTATCTCTTCATACAACCCATTGTAGCTCGTGGATCTATGGGGAATACGAGTAGCCATCTTGGAGTAGGTGGGGTGGTCAACCAGTAAGCTAAATATATATTTGGAAAAGGATAATTGGAGCTAACACTTGGAGAAATATTGGAATTGATGAATAAACAAGGGAGGATCTTCTACAACCTTCTGAAAATTGGTATGTACTTCTAAAATTTATAGAAGTGTTACTAAATATATATTTGGAAAAGGATAATTGGAGATAACACTTGGAGAAATCTTGGAATTGAATAATCAACAAGGGAGGATCTTCTACAACCTTCTGAAAATTGGTATGTACTTCTAAAATTTATAGAAGTGTTTTAATTCTTGAAAAATTGGAAAAATGTTGTATGGGGTTTCAAATTTCTAAAAATTTCCAATGAAATTATCATATGTTTTAAGGGTTGAGTTTGTTGATTAGAACCCTTATAATAATCTTTAGGACAAACCTAACCCCTGCAAATAATTCCACGGTGATTGATTTTTTAAGAAAAATTATGGGAAGAAAAAATTAATTTAATTTAATGTACGAGATAGAGGCACATGCAACATATAGTGGTGTAGGCCCAGTGTGTGTGTTGGACCAACCATACACAATACATGCACATTTTCCTTCACATTCGTGTTTAACCATATCCAAGCTGAATGCATTCATGTAAATGACTACCTCAAGAGTTGAGTAAGAAAAATTGAATTTTGGCCTGTAACAAGTTGTTGTTTTATTTTTCAAACATTCATTGATTGAATGATAAAAATTGTTTAGAAACATATTTAAGAGATTGATTAAAGAATATTTAAGTTCACTCATGTGAGATTAAAAAATTTGATCTTGAGTCCTTATTCAAGAAGTGGATTGCTTACATTATCAAGTACCGAATTCTCTTAATTGTATACTTATATGTTGAACCTTGATATGATCATAACCCTCTTCCAATTAAGAAAAGAAAGGTAAACATGTTATGATTGTATACATAGAAAAATAGCATTGAAAAAAAGGCTTTTGGTTCCATCAAATGTATTGATTGATTTATGTTCTAGTTGAATGTTATTGAGGTTGATGTATACTCTTAGGGTTAGGTAGGTATTTTGTATTGTAAAATCATCATGACAATTATAATCTTAGTGATCTTAAAAATAGTCATTTTCAATCATCTTTACTGATATTTGAGGAAGTTTATATATATTGAAAACAAGTATTGTTGCATAATATAAAAGGACTTTTAGTGCCCTATTGAGAATATTGTATTATTGTTGTAAAAAGAAGCTATGAACCATTGAATTATTAGTAGAGGCCTAATCATTGTGGTCTAAAGATTTTTCTTGATTAAATTGGTAATTGAGTTAGTGTCGCTACTTGTTATTTGTTCCTTAATTTTGATTGAAATGTTTCAAGTGCAGTGGATTTATCCATAAGCATGAGCGCTAGTATTATGAATTTGAGAATATATAAGCATACATAGTAATGTAACAGAAAATAAGTGAGTATTGAAATCAATCTTGTACTTTAGTTATTAATATTATTAACCCTCGTGGAGTTTACAAGTGGATGATATGACCAACGGGTCAAATTGATAAGTTAATTGAAATACAAGTTATGTATATTATAGACTATAGATACATATATGAAGAGTGAAGCTCAATTGCATATGTCATATTTTATGTTGTTACTATGATTATTGTAGTGATGTGTGTGTGTGTGCGCGCTTTGTTTTAGGTTAACATCCTAGATGGGAGTTACAATCATTTGTCCCTTTGGGGCATTGCATAAAAGGTTTTTTTGATATATATTTATTGGCATACATTAAACTAATAAAATGGGTTTTATGTGTACAAACATATTCATTTTTTTTGCAATAGCACCTAGCAACTAGTGGATCGAGTTTGATTATAACTAGAGACCTCACTACAAACTCTACCTTGAAATAGTTTAATCAAACCCCAATATATACAAGCATATTTTATGTGGACAAAATTTTCAAGATGTGTTTGATATATAGTTAAAAAGATATACTAAAGGTCATTTGTGTAAAAACTTTTATGTGCTAAATGTTTTATTACAATGAGAAGTCAGATGTTGTCTACATTAACACAATACAAGTGAAATGAATAAATTGGATAATTCTTATAAAAATATTAAAATGAATAAGATATTGAAGCCAACATCAAAAGTAAAAATGTTGAAGTTCTTACAAATTTTTCACAAATAGATTGAACCTTAAACTAGATTATTCACAAAAATTGCTCCAATAAACTACCTACACCAAGTCATCTATACAATCAAATACATAAAATGTGAAAAAAAACCCATTTTCAGTCAATGGACAAAATTTTATGTGTGAGACCATTTACAAGAAAAATAAATTTGTGTTCATTCCTTTTTTTCTAAATGTAACCAACTCCTCTAATTTGTGTCTTTGTTCCCTATATTAAATACATCCCAAGATACCCTTCAAGGTACTTAGTGATAGTGACTCTTGTAAATATGGAAATATCTTATCAAAATAGACTTATAATCTAAGGATAAGTATCGTTAATGATGTGATGTATGTCTATGGAGCTTATAAATATGCTTAGAAAATAAATAAACAATGACTCTTAGAAGTTTGATGAAGTCCATTGATATGTATTCCCACTACTAACCAAGACTTTTACTAAGAGTATTAATCCCTAATTTTAAGAGTTTTTCCATCTTAGATTTATAAATGGGTTGTATCTATAAGGTCAAAATAGTGTGGATCCTTCAAATAGGTCAATATAAATAACATGTTTCATATCCATATTAGGAGGGAGTTCTATGGATATTTCTTGAAATATTGATTTATATGTCTAATGTAGTTTAGAAAGATCTAGAAGGTGAGTTTGATGAGAAGGATTTGCCTCCATATAGTACAAGTGAAAAGGGGCATTGCCAATAACATTTATAAATCATTGCAACTATGAAATCAAACACATTTACACATATGAATTGAATAAATGATTAAAATGGTTGCATCACATTAAAAAAAAGTTGACACTCATTTGTGATTTGATTTACACATGTAATTTAAATAAATAGATGCAAATAGTTGGATCACATCAAAAAAGTTAGCATTCATTTTTTATTTGATGATTAATATATGAGAGGGTGTGATGTCAATTAAAATATTATAATTTTGATTGTTATGAAAAGTAAAGAAAATATTTAATTATTTATGACAAGTTTGTGTGTGAGAGAGAGAGAGAGAGAAAGTTATTATAAAAACATTTTAACATTATCAATCAATTACAATATTTTTTATAAATATTATTTAACTTTTGATTATGAATTATTTTCTATTTAATATCTATAATAATAACAATTCTTATTGTTCATTAAAAATGTAGATTTATGTAGAACACAAATGCTTTGGTAATATAGAGAAAACCCAGTGGATCTTCGAAGCGTGCTTTTGCAAACCCTATTATGAGTAGCATTCAATTCTCTCTCTACTATGAAATCGTCACTTGGAGGGGGTGTTTTCCCCCTCAAGACCATGAGATGTCCTTTTGAAGGCTAATTGATTCGATGGGAAAATAGACAAAGTCTCAACCCACTCAATTTATAAAGAATCTGGATGAAATTCTTAAGATCCCTCTTTCTGGTACTAACTCTCATAGTATGGATTTTGAAATGGAAAGTAGGGGCTTGATTGGTCAATTCACTAGGATCTGTCCATCCCCAAGACCAATAGAAATTTGGATTCAGAAAATATGGAAACCCCTAATCAAAGGAAACCTCAATCATTTTTTCTATGGGAAAGGATTTTATGCTTTTTTCTTTGAAAGAAAAGAGGAGAAAGACCTAATATTCATAAGTGATTCATATTTTTATGGTACTTAAGGTATGTATTTGAACTATTGGAAGCTTGAATTCAACCTAGAGCATGATATTCCTACAGTCATTCTAGTCTGGGTCTATTTGCCCCATTTGCCACTGCATTGTTGGAATGAAGACATTATGAGAAGCATAGGGAATTCCTTGATAAAAATACATACATAGCTAAAATTTGAAGGATCATATGTTCACATGTGCCAAGATTTGTGTAGAATTTGATCTAGAGAAATGAATTCTAGAGGTAATTTTTCTCACCCTAGACAATTTGGCTCGGTTACAGCCAATGCATTATGAGCAATTATCATTTAAGTGTAAAACATGTCATGAGTATGATCACTTTGCTAAAAATTACAAGTTAAATCAACAAGCACAACAACTTGAATAGGAAAACGAGAAGCAATGGTAAGTGGAAAAGAGAAAAAAGAAAGCAAAGAAACTTGTTCAACTAGAAGCACCTAAAGGTAATAAATAAATCATGGTATCATCTAGGGATACAAACAAAACCCTAATCAAGTAAGGGAAATGGAACCAAAAAGCTCGAATTAATCCAAGAAAGAAAGATCAAGAGAAAACTCAAACATGTAAGAAGTTTTAGATTATATTGACAATACAACATACTTAGAGGTAGTATCCCCAACCCAAAAGGAATTTCAATCTCTGGTAGTGCAAACCCCAATCTTGGAGGAATTGGGTTACGCTTGAAATCAAGTAATTCATTTTCCCATTTGGGAATAAATGGGTCCATCCAACAATGAAGGGGATATTATGGGAAATTCTAAGGAATTTGAGACCCATCAAGATCATTCACTTTAGTCAACAATAATGAAAACAAGGTAGCTATATTAGAAACACGATGAATCTAATGCACATGAAGAAGCAGGCCAAGAAAAAATGTTGGTGAGGAAAGCTAGAAGAAATCCTGAAAAAAAGATCACAAAGAAGAGATTGCAAGCAAAGAAAAAGAGATGGGAACTCAACAATCGATTGAAAATTATTTCAAATTCATATCAAATCCATTCAAGGTTGATGGAGTGATGCACCTACCCAAAGGAGGGGGTCCAAAACACATAGGTAAATAATGCAATTAGTCTCCTAGAATTGCATAGGTATGGGTAGAAGGATCAAACCAGATTTAGTTAGATACCTCATTAAGCAAGAAAATACCTCTATCATCCTTATCCAGGAGACTAAATTAGAGGAGAAATAAGTTATACATATAAGCAAATCTCAATGGAAAATAGGAGAAGTAGAAGCAGTCAGCTCTGGAGAGGCATCTAGAGGCATATGTACAATATGGAACAGGCCAGTATTTAATTAAATTTCTCATTCAAAATGCAACACCATATTTTAACCAACATAACACATCATCATTCTAATCAAAAAATAAATATAATTAATTTATACATGTTGAAAATTTATAGAGAAAAAGAGGAGTGTTGGGAATCTCTTACAAAACTTAAGGATTCGGAATTATATCAAAATAGTACAGTTGCATGATATTTTAATGTCACTCTGAATTAGAAGGAAAATAAAAGTGGCAATGCATTAAGGGATCCCTTTAGGGAAAAAATAGAAGATTTGATTTCCTCCTGGGACATGATCGACATATATACAAGCAATGGTTTATTCACTACGTGGAACAAAAGAACTAGTCTAGCTCACAATGTTGCTCACTTGGATCACTTTCTTTTCCAAAGTGATATTCTTATATCCAATCACTCTTTACCCTCCAATATTTTTCCATGGGTAGCCTCATATCATTGGCCCATTATTCATTTGATTGAATATTTTCCCAATTACAGTCCACTACCATTTAGATTTAATCCTCTATGGTCACAAACCAACAAGGTGTTAGAGATGATCTCTAGAGAATGGGGAAAATGGATATTGGGTTCCCCCATATTTATATGGGAATGAAAACTCAAGGTTGTTAAATTGGTTTTAAAGAAATTGGCTAAAAATAAATACTAAGCTCCAAGCAAAGAAAAAGAGGATTTAGAGAAGAAAATGGAACATGTACAAGGATATATGGAGCATGAAAATATAACTAAGGAAATCATCCTTAAAGAAGCCAAAATATTTCAGAAATACCAGCAAACTCTTCGACTAGAAGAGGAGGCATGGAGGCTCAAATCACATTGTCTTTGGCTCAAGTCAGGGGACACAAATGCATCTTATTTCCATAAGCAAGAAAAGGCTAGGTTATAAAGAAATAATGTTAAAAAAATTAGAAAAGAGAATGAATCAATGCGAAGTAACTTCCAAAAATTAAGAATGCAACAAAAGAGCATTTTGAGAGGATTTATTCAAAAAAAGAAGCAAATCCAAATTCAGGGGAAACCATGCTTGAAAATATACCTTCTTTAATCCCTAAGAAAGAAAATGATGATCTTGAAAAAATAATTTCAAAGGAAGAGATCATACAAGCTATCTGTGGGGTGGAACCATATAAGGCCCGAGGCTTGGATGGTTTCACAGTCCACTTCTATTGAGCCTATTGGAATTCAATCAAAAAAAAACTCAAAATAACGTTACAATATGTACAAAAGTTTGGGGAAATGGGGGGAAATGATAATTCTACTTTCCTATGTGTCATACCTACGGAAGAAAACCCCTCAATCTTGTCTATATTTTGACCTATCTCTCTTTGCAATGCCTCATATAAAATTTCCTCAAAAATTATAGCGAACGAGTAAAAGGACCTCCTCCAAAATATCATTTCTAAAAATAAAGGGGGTTCCATGGAGGGAAAGTAGCTAGTAGACAATATTATTCTTGTTTAGGAAGTTATCCATTCCATCAGAGTTAATAAATACAAAGGTATGATCACTAAAATAGACATGGCTAAATATTTCAATAGGTTTATGCATTTTTTTCTTCTATGTTGAAATTACTAAGACAACTGAGAGGGGGGGGTGAATCAGTTGTTATTGTGCTTAAACAATTTTAAGTCTATTAATACATTCTTAATATTTCTTCAAGTGATCATCAACATTATACAGCATATGGACAATAAAAGTAATGAGCATCAGTCACACATAAGATATACACAGAGATAGATTTTCACGAGGAAACCCATAAAGGGAGAAAACCTCTTCATCTTCGAAATGATAGGCAGTCTTTTAAGTTTTGTACATCATCTTTAATTGAGCACCAACTCAATGTGAGGCTGTTACCTCTGTTTTACAAGATGCAACTTGTTTGAGAGCACCAACTCTCTAGTTTCTCTAGCACCCACTAGAAGGAAGCACCAACTCCCTTAATGTTCCAACACCAACTTCCAGTTACACAGGTTCCAACCTGTATAACAGAGAACACTTGTTCTCCCTTGCACCACCCTGCCACCCTGGTTTCTCTGGCTACAACCAGATGGAAGCTACAACTCCCTGTGTTCAAGCTCCCACTTGAACCTCTGAGGACAACAGTCCTCCCTAGCACCTCCCAACCACCCTGGAATATAAATGAATAATTAAACAACCAACTACACAAATAAATCGATTCTTACCACTTCTTCTATGTTCTGTAAATATGGTCTTCTTCTAATTGTTCTGCAATTCTTCTCTTCCTTTGTCTGTTCTGCAAATCTGCTTTGCTTCAACTTGTTCTGTCATTCTGCTCTGCTTAAACTTGTTTTGTCATTCTGCTCTGCTTCAAGTATTTTCCTCATCTGTTACTCTTCTCTAAGTTTTATCTCACATTGAGCATATTCTCAGTCTCACACTACGCATTCTGTGATTTTCCCTTTCTTACAGTTTAATTCATTTTTCATCTAGAACAACCAAAAAACCACGCACAGTCTGTATCTTCTTCTTTTATGCACCACACCCACAGTAGCTACCCTTCGAATCTTCTGAGGCAAAAGAAAAATCGTCTAAGCAACTAAAACGCCAACCGATCAAGAATCATGAACCAGTTTTGTTGATTGATTCATAACTGATGAATTAACTGTGAGAGAGAATAGTAGCCATCCAATCATATTCAAGTTTATCTGCACCGTTGGATGAACTTTATTAATCTTGCCTTTAAATCGGGTTTTGGCATTTCGGCATTCTTGTGGCCAAGTGTCTCGACACTTCATGTCGCGATCTTCGAAACTCCGATATAGATCTTTTCTGTGCTAGCTCCTTCCACTATATGACCATGGCCATGACCAAGCGCTTATGCATAAAGTGCTTTTTGCAAATTCACATTTCATGAATCTGGAGATGAGACATCTCAACTCTCCAAGTCACGATCCCCGAAACCCCGAAATGGAGATTATCTGAACTGACTCCTTCCCTTCTCGTGACCATCGACAGTGACCATAGGCTATACCAAAAAGGTGCTTCATATTTCATGAGTTTATAAACTTCATTGAGTCTGATCGATAGTTGAAATCTCCATAGATCCGACGGTCCAGATCTTATTGCGATCTTACATCTCACGAGTTTCCACACCATGCTCCGTTGACTCCAAGTCAGCAACTTGTCCTATGATTCGATGGTTCAGATCTGATCTTAATCTGACGGCTGCGATTAAATCACGATTTCTCATATCACGATTTCGGTGCTTATATTTCTTGCCTCTCCAAGTCGCGAGTCGTGAAACTCCAAAATGGAGTCGAATCAATGGTCCAGATCACACCTTGATCTGACGGCTGCAATTAAATCACGATTTCGCATATCTCAATTTCGATGGTTATGTTTCTTGCCTCTCCAAGTCGCGAGTCGCAAAACTCTGAAATGGAGTCGGATCAACGGTCCATATCACACCTTGATCTAATGGCTATGATTAAATCACGATTTCGATGGTTATGTTTCTTGCCTCTCCAAGTCGCGAGTCGCGAAACTCCAAAATGGCGTGGGATCAATAGTCTTGATCAACATTTGATCTGACAGTCATTGGGAATTGTAAATGGGATCCAACTCAGAAATGTTGCTTCTCCTCCCGAGCAGTCTCGATCAACACTTGATCTGACGGTCATCGGAAATTGTAAATGGGATCCAACGATCAGAAATTTTTCTTCTCCTCCCGAGCATACTTTGTTCCACTTACTCTAATCTTGCCATCGATGATCTACCAATAATCCTCTGCACTATCTCTTCTGAGCTTATTCGAATCTTCTCTGCAACGTCTTCTCATAATGCCCATCTTCACTGTTGTACTTGCCATCAATGACAAGTATACAAGCATGCGTTCTCTATTAAATATTTGCTAACATTCTCCCCCTTTGGCATTGATGGCAACACAAGCACCCACATGCATTCAGACTCTCACAAGCACCTACATGCATTCAGACTCTCCTTCAGGACTCTTTTCTCCCCCTTTGACATCAATGTCAAAGAAGAAACATGCTCCCCCTGAGTTGTTGCAAAACATACTCCCCCTGTCAACTATGAGCATCTTGGAAATACATCAGATATTCAATAAGGACTCCCCCTGACCAGGTGACAGATTAGACACAAGAAATTATAACCCCCAACTTTTGACGAAGATATCAAAAAGGGGTTGTTGCTAATGGTTTTGTAAATATATTTGCAATTTGTTCTATAGAAGGTATATAATTCAGTTGAACAATTTTGTTTGTAACTTGTTCTCTAAGAAAATGGTACTTTATTGGAATATTCTTAGTCTTGGAATGAAGAACAGGATTCTTGGAGACACTAATGGCACTGGTGTTATCACAGTGAATTGGAATGGGATCAGTGTAAGTTACCTTCAAATCTGCAAGAGTTTGTATCATCCATAAAATTTGTGTGCAGCAAGTAGCAGTAGAAATGTATTTTGCCTTTGTAGTTGATAATGAAATCGATCCTTGCTTTTTACTAAGCCATGCAACTAATGAGTCACCCAGAAAGAATGCTCCTCCACTGGTGTTTTTTCTCTCATCAACACAATTTTCCCAATCTGCATCTGAATAAGCAATTAACTAGAAATTCTGATTTCTGGGATACCACAGACCATAAGTCATTGTTCCCTTCAAGTATTTGAATATCCTTTTTACAGCTACCAAATGACTTTGTTTAGGAGCAGACTGATACTGACCTACCATTCCAACAGCTTGCATTATATCAGGAGAGGATATTGTGATGTACAGAAGACTGCCTATCATAGAGCGATATGTCCTTTGATCAACATCTGGTGAAACATCATTTTTATTGAGCTTGCAACCAACCACCATAGGTGTACTAACTGGAGAGGAATCTTCCATCTGAAATTTCTTCAACATCTCCTTCAAATATTTTTCTTGAGAGATAAATATTCCTGCAGAACTTTGTTTTACTTGTAAGCCAAGAAAATATGATAGTTTTCCTATCATGGACATCTCAAACTCTGTTTTCATAGAGTTAGCAAACCACTAAACAGATGATTCATTAGTACAACCAAAAATAATATCATCTACATAAACCAGACAACTAGTAAATTATCACCTTCAAACTTAATGTAGAGATTGTTGTCAACAGTACCTTTCTTGAACCCTTTGTCTTGTAGAAATTTGTTTAGTCTATAATACCAAGCTCGTGGTTCTTGTTTCAGTCCATATAAGGCCTTCTTCATCTTACAAACATGATTAGGATTATCTGTCAATGAGAATCCTTCAGGTTGCTCCATATATACTTCTTCTTCTAGATCTCCATTTAGAAATGTTGACTTAACATCCATCTGATAAACTTTAAAGTTCTTATGACATGAATAAGCAAGAAACATTATGATGGCTTCCAATCTTGCCACTGGTGCAAAATTTTCATTAAAGTCCTGACCTTCAACTTGTGCATNCGTGGTTCTTGTTTCAGTCCATATAAGGCCTTCTTCATCTTACAAACATGATTAGGATTATCTGTCAATGAGAATCCTTCAGATTGCTCCATATATACTTCTTCTTCTAGATCTCCATTTAGAAATGTTGACTTAACATCCATCTGATAAACTTTAAAGTTCTTATGACATGAATAAGCAAGAAACATTATGATGGCTTCCAATCTTGCCACTGGTGCAAAATTTTCATTAAAGTCCTGACCTTCAACTTGTGCATATCCTTTACAGACCAATCTGGCTTTATTTCTAACAACTTGCCCTTTTTCATTCATTCTATTCTTGAACACCCATTTGGAACCTATTACATTCTTATCTTCAAGTCTAGGGACAAGCTCCCAAGTATTGTTCTTTTCAATTTGATCAAGCTCTTCATTCATTGCTCTATTCCAATCATCATCCTGGCTAGCTTCCTCAAAAAATTTAGGTTCAGTCATAGATAAAAAGGCAACATGAGATTGTTCTGAGTCTTTAATCAATTTCCTTCTTGTCTGAACTCCTTTATTTATATCCCCAATTATCTGATTTTTAGGATGATTCTTTCTAATAATTCTGAGAGGTGATTTTGGTTCTTTTTGCTGATTTGTGTTAGTCTGAGTATTCGTATCTTCATCTGATTCAGATTCTTCATTTTCTAATCCTTGGGCATGTTCATCTTCATCTTCAACTATATCTTATGTTCTTGGTTCAGCACTGCTTACATTTCTGACTGGGATTTTTTCATCAACTTTTATATCTATACAATCAACTATTTTATGCAGTCTATTATTATAGCATCTGTACCCTTTACTATTTGTAGCATAACTCAAAAAGATACCTTCATCAGCCCAGTCATCATATTTGCCAATATTTTCATCATTGTTCTTGATATAACATTTACTCCCAAAAACTTTAAAATTCTTGATTGAAGCAGGTCTGCCAAACCATAGTTCATAAGGAGTCTTGTCACTGTGTGGCCTGAGATGAGCTTTGTTAAGGATATGAACAGTTGTATGAATTGCTTCCACCTAATAAGTCTGGGGTATGTTCCTTTCATTCATCATTGATCTTGCCATTTGTTGTACTGATCTATTTTTCCTCTCAACAACTCCATTTTATTGTGGAGTCCTTGGAATTGTGTATTCTCTTTTGATCCCATGTTTATCACAGAACTCTTTGAAGTTCCATGAACTAAACTTTCCTCCTCTATCAGACCTTATTGCCTTTAATCTTTTTCCTGTTTGATTCTCAGTTAGAGCCTTAAACACTTTGAATTTTTCAAATCCTTCAGATTTTTCCTTTAAAAAAGCAACCCATGTTAGTCTAGAATAATCATCAATAATCAACATAAAATAGTTTTATTTTTATGTACCTTCGTTTCTTGAAGGTCCACATAAATCCATATGTACTAACTAGAGAGATTTTTCTGTTGAGGGAAAGTTTTTAGATTTGAACTGAGTGTGAGTAAGCTTTCCTATCTGGTAGGATTTACACACAGAGTCGTATGGCTTTGATATCTTCGGAAGATCCTTTATTTCCCCATTGTTTCTGAGCTTGATTATATGATCAAAATTTAGGTGTCCAAGTCTCCTATGCCACAGCCAACTTTCATCATACTTGCTTAAGCGACATTCTTCTTTTTCTTCTTTTAACACACAGACATTATTTTCTATTCTTATCCCTTTTGCAATCAGTTTTCCTGAACTCAAAGCCTTTATTTTACAGTCTTTAGAAGTAAAAACAACTTCACATCCTTTGTCACAAACTTGACTGACACTTAGTATATTATGTTTCAGACCATCTACAAACAACACATCTTGAGCTTTTCCTTTGCCATTACTCAGGCTTATCATTCCTTTACCTTTTATCTTTCCTGGTGCATCATTTCCAAAAGTTACATTCCCTGATTTTCTATCACTTAGAGTTAGAAACTTACTTTTGTCTCCAGTCATGTGTTTGGAGCATCCACTATCAATATACCAGGGATTCTTTTTTCTTTGGGCTGATAGCACTAGTCCACACTTGTCATCTACTTTCTTCTTCCAAACTTTGACATTTTCAGTAGTGGGGATCAAATCTGACTTGTAATTCTTTAAGTGACATTTGGCAGCTTTATGTCCATAATTATGGCAGTTGTAACATTCTGGTTCATTGAATAATAGATCATAACGATTGTTATGCTTATAATTGTTGTTGCGTTTCACCTGTGTCCTTCTCCCAGTCATCACATGATTTATAGTCTATGATTGTTTGTTGCTTGGTTGTCTCAATCTTTGTTGTGGAAGATAGTTATTCATTAAATATCTTGATTGTTCATATCTAAATCTTAAAGAGCAGTTTATAGCTTTGTGACCAAAATTAGAGCAGAAAAAACAATAACCATAGAAAAAATCTTTGTACCTTGAAAAAATTTGTCTTCTTTGAGGAGGTCGATTTCTTTCATGCCGATAATCTTTCTGATCTACAAATTCAGTTCTGGTGCTTTTTCTTTCATTCCTTCTTGGAGATTGATTTTCCTTCTTTGTTTCTGCAGAGTGACTGTTGTCAATGTTTGATGATTTGACAAACTTGATAGTTTATGTATTACTTGAATGATCACTACTTGACCCTTCTTCATATCCCAATCCAGCTTTCAATTTTGAATTTCTTTGTTGATTTAGAATGGAGGTTAATCCTTCTGAGGCTTTAATACTTGGCATATTTTGGTGATACAATCCTTTAAACTTCTCCATTTCTTTTCTGGTTTTTATTATCTCTTCTTCTAAGGCTTCACACCTGACTTTCTTCTCTAACAATTGTTTTTTCAGTATGTCTTCTATTTTCTTTGCCTCTTCTAATTCCACTTTCAGCAGAGCAAAGTCTTCATCAGTTTTTTACTGTCTTTCTCGAACTGTGTCAACAATTGTGTTTGCTTTCTGTTCTTAATTCTGAGTCTATCAATTTCTTCCAGTGCACTGATCAGTTCTCCTTCCATATCAACCACAGCATCTTCATCATTATCATCACTGTCTGTGCTTTTATTATCATAATCCTCTTTGGCCATAAGCATGAAGTCATTTACCTTATCTTCACAGGAAGAGTCACTGTTGGTGTCTTCCGAGGAATTGTCATTATTTGCAACCAAGATTTTCTTCTTACTATATTTGTTGGTACTTCTTTTCATCATCAAAGTTCTGGTCCTTTTTTTGATGGGGACACTTAGATCAAAAATGACTTATCTTACCACAATTAAAGCATTTGAAGGGCAATTTGCCTTGATATTTTCCTGATCCTTTATTTAACCTTCTCACAAATTTTGCCTCAATATCATCTAATTCTGAATCAGTATTCTTGTTTGCTTTAAAAGATGCTTCTCTAGTAATGAATTTATCTTTGTTAATTCTCATTTCATATGCAGTTAGAGTTCCTAGGAGTTGATCAATGGACAGAGTTTTAAGATCACTTAATTCTTCTATTGCAGAGACTTTTGTATTAAATTTCTCAGGCAGAGATCTTAAAATATTCTGAACTAAGAGTGAGTCGTCAAACTTCTCACCAAGACCCTTCATGGCATTCACAAGTTCTTCAACTCTTAAAAAATACTTGCTAACTGTTTCACCTTCATTCATATTTAGTTGTTCAAATTTCAATCTGTATGTTTGAAGTTTGGCATCTTTTACTTTCTCATTTCCTTCATAACTGCTAATAAGTTTATCCCACATTGCTTTGGCAGTTTCAAGATGCATCACCTTTACAAACTCAGCTTCAGCAAGTCCATTCAAGATAGCATTCATTCCCTTAGCATTAAAACTAAACTCTAACTTATTGTCCTTGGAGTCTAGCACAACAGGCTTTGTATATCCAGTCTCTACTACATCCCAAACATCAGCACCCAAGGCCATTAAGTATGTTCTCATTCTAATCTTCCAGAAGGCAAAATTTGTTCCATCAAATAGAGGGGGCTTAGAGGCTGAAGTGGACCTTCATGACTTGTCATGTTTAAGCTTACAGATCTACCTTTGAATAAAAGGAACCCGCTCTGATACCAATTGTTGAAATTACTAAGACAACTGAGAGGGGGGGGTGAATCAATTGTTATTGTGCTTAAAAAATTTTAAGTCTATTAATACATTCTTAATATTTCTTCAAGCGATCATCAACATTATACAGCATATGGATAATAAAAGTAATGAGAATCAGTCACACATAAGATATACACAGAGACATATTTTCACGAGGAAACCCATAAAGGGAGAAAACCTCTTCTTCTTCGAAATGATAGGCAGTCTTTTAAGTTTTGTACATCATCTTTAATTGAGCACCAACTCAATGTGAGGCTGCTACCTCTGTTTTACAAGCTGCAACTTGTTTGAGAGCACCAACTCTCTGGTTTCTCTAGCAC
>JASDQU010099893.1:1141019-1179811 GCA_032191745.1 Picea mariana | reverse complement strand
AAGTTTGGCATCTTTTACTTTCTCATTTCCTTCATAACTGCTAATAAGTTTATCCCACATTGCTTTGGCAGTTTCAAGATGCATCACCTTTACAAACTCAGCTTCAGCAAGTCCATTCAAGATAGCATTCATTCCCTTAGCATTAAAACTAAACTCTAACTTATTGTCCTTGGAGTCTAGCACAACAGGCTTTGTATATCCAGTCTCTACTACATCCCAAACATCAGCACCCAAGGCCATTAAGTATGTTCTCATTCTAATCTTCCAGAAGGCAAAATTTGTTCCATCAAATAGAGGGGGCTTAGAGGCTGAAGTGGACCTTCATGACTTGTCATGTTTAAGCTTACAGATCTACCTTTGAATAAAAGGAACCCGCTCTGATACCAATTGTTGAAATTACTAAGACAACTGAGAGGGGGGGGTGAATCAATTGTTATTGTGCTTAAAAAATTTTAAGTCTATTAATACATTCTTAATATTTCTTCAAGCGATCATCAACATTATACAGCATATGGATAATAAAAGTAATGAGAATCAGTCACACATAAGATATACACAGAGACATATTTTCACGAGGAAACCCATAAAGGGAGAAAACCTCTTCTTCTTCGAAATGATAGGCAGTCTTTTAAGTTTTGTACATCATCTTTAATTGAGCACCAACTCAATGTGAGGCTGCTACCTCTGTTTTACAAGCTGCAACTTGTTTGAGAGCACCAACTCTCTGGTTTCTCTAGCACCCACTAGAAGAAAGCACCAACTCCCTTAATGTTCCAGCACCAACTGGATGGAAGCACCAAATTTCAGTTACACAGGCTCCAAACTGTATAACAGAGAACACTTGTTCTCCCTTGCACCACCCTGCCACCCTGCCACCCTGGTTTCTCTGGCTGCAACCAGATGGAAGCTACAACTCTCTGTGTTCAAGCTCCCACTTGAACCTCTGAGGACAACAGTCCTCCCTAGCACCTCCCAACCAACCTGGAATATAAATGAATAATTAAACAACCAACTACACAGATAAATCGATTCTTACCACTTCTTCTCTGTTCTGTAAATATGGTCTTCTTCTAACTGTTCTGCAATTCTTCTCTTCCTTTGTCTGTTCTGCAAATCTGCTCTGCTTCAACTTGTTCTATCATTCTTCTCTGCTTCAACTTGTTCTGTCATTTTTCTCTACTTCAACTTGTTTTGTCATTCTGCTCTGCTTCAAATCTTTTCCTCATCTGTTACTATTCTCTGAGTTTTATCTCACACTACGCATATTCTCAGTCTCACACTATGCTTTCTGTGATTTTCCCTTTCTTATAGTTTAATTCATTTTTCATCCAGAACAACCAAAAAACCATGCACAGTCTTTATCTTCTTCTTTTATGCACCACGCCCACAGCGGTTACCCTTCAAATCTTTTGAGGCAAAAGAAAAACCGTCTAAGCAACTGAAACGCCAACCGATCAGGAATCATGAATCAGTTTTGCTAATTGATTTGTAACTAATGAATTAATTTTGATATAGAATAGTAGCCCTCCGATCATATTCAATTTTATCTGCATCGTTGGATGAACTTTATTAATCTTTCCTTTAAATCGGGTTTCGGCATTTCAGCATTCTTGTGGCCAATTGTCTCGACAGTTCATGTCACGATCTTCGAAACTCCGATACAGAGATTTTCTGTGCTAGCTCCTTCCACTATATGACCATGGCCATGACCAAGCGCTTATGCATAAAGTGCTTTTCTCAAATTCGTATTTCGTGAATCTGGAGATGAGGCATCTCGACTCTCCAAGTCGCGATCCCCGAAACCCTAAAATGGAGCTTATCTAAACTGACTCCTTCCCTTCTCGTGACCACCGTCGGTGACCATAGGTTGTACCAAAAAGGCGCTTCATATTTCACAAGTTTATAAACTTCATTGAGTCTGATCAATGGTTGAAATCTCCATAGATCTGACGGTCCAGATCTTATCATGATCTCGCATCTCGCGAGTTTCCACACCATGCTCTGTTGACTCCAAGTCATCGACTTGTCCTATGATTCGACGGTTCAGATCTGATCTTAATCTGACGGCTGCAATTAAATCACGATTTCAGTGCTTATATTTCTTGCCTCTCCAAGTCGCGAGTTGCGAAACTCTAAAATGGAGTCGAATCAACGGTCCAAATCACACCTTGATCTGACGGCTGCAATTAAATCGTGATTTCGCATATCGCGATTTCGATGGTTATGTTTCTTGCCTCTCCAAGTCGCGAGTCATGAAACTCTGAAATGGAGTTGGATCAATGATCCAAATCACACCTTGATCTGATGGCTACGATTAAATCACGATTTCACATATCGTGATTTCGATGGTTATGTTTCTTGCCTCTCCAAGTCGCGAGTCACGAAACTCCGAAATGGCGTGGGATCAACAGTCCCGATCAACACTTGATCTGACGGTCATCGGGAATTGTAAATGGGATCCAACGATCAAAAATGTTGCTTCTCCTCCCGAGCAGTCCCAATCAACACTTGATCTGACGGTCATCAAAAATTGTAAATGGGATCCAACGATCAGAAATACTGCTTCTCCTCCCGAGATTACTTTGTTCCACTTACTTTGATCTTTCCATCGATGATCTACCAACAATCCTCTGCACTATCTCTTCTGAGCTTATTCGAATCTTCTCTGCAGCATCTTCTCATAATGCCCATCTTCACTATTGTACTTTCCATCAATGACAAGTATACAAGCATGCGTTGTCTGTTAAATATTTGCGAACATTATAGATGTTCTTGAAAATTTTGGTTTTAGTTCTTCTTCTATTCATTAGATATATTCATGCATTGGAACCTCTTGGATAGCACCTTTAGTTAATGGGAGACCGGTAGGATTTTTCAAGGGGACTAGAGGCCTCAATCAAGGATGCACTCTTTCACCCCTCCTATATATTGTTATGGCTGAGTCTCTAGGTCAAAAGTTGGAAGATGAGAGAAGACTTGGAAACTTGCCTAGAATCAATATTGCCAAGGGAACAAAGAGAATAAATCATTCACAATTTTTCGGATGACACACTATTCTTAGGGGGTGCTTCTACAATAATGGCTAGGTGATTCAATAAAAAAAGATCTATTTATTGACTTCTTTGGGGGAGAAATCAATAATAGAAAATGTCAAATATATGGTTGGAATATGAATCAACACATTCTTTATTAATTAATTTCTAGAATCCTCTTATTCCCTCATCAAGAAAATTAGATAGCCTTTAAGTATATCAAAATGCTTATCAATATAGTAAATCCAATAGCTTTATCATGGAAAAATGTTTTGGATAAAATCAAAAGAAAGTTCACTCAATGGGGAGAACATTGGTTAAATCCAATTGGGCAAGTGATTCTAGTAAAAGAAATGGTAATTGCTCGGTCTATCTTTCAAATCTCCGCAATGCTTTCTCCAAATGGGGCCATGCATCAAGTTTCCCAATAAATTAGAAAAAATGTATGGAAAGGGGGGAATTCAAACATAAATAAATTACATCTCATAAATCGGAATAGAGTTAAATATTCTTTGGAACATGGAGGTTTGGGCATAAGAGATCCCACCCTTGTAAATATGGCATTGTGCTCAAAAATATTTTGGAGATTGATTACAAGAAGATATAGTTGTTGGAAATCCATCCTCCATAATAAATACTTCTTTAAGAGCAAACTCTGATGTCTTGAGGAATATATTGAGAGTAAAAAAGGCTCCTTAATATTTAAGCTGATAAAATTTGTTTTTCCTCTAGTTCATGATGAAACAACTTGGGTGTTGGGAAGTGGGAATATGATTTCAATATGGATGGACAACATCATGGGAAATTACCTTCTCAAAAAAATTCCAGTGTTATCAAAGCTTCATATCTAGATAGATGAGAAAAATATCAAAACTCTTTATGACATCTTCTAGTTAGAGGCATGTTCCAGATAATGGACAAACTAGTGCATTAGAGACCCACCAGCTCACCTTACTTTGTCGATTCAGTTATTGTTTGACAACGTACAGGGATGTGCTCCAAGAAATATTTTAATTCCTTACTAAAGAGGATGTGGTCTTAAGGACTACATCGTCAAAAGAGGGTACCTTCACCTATTGAAATCTCAACCTCTACCTCAGAATCCAAGCATGTGGATACTTATTTAGCATTCAGATGGATTACCAAAGGTTAATACGCTAGATAATGGTTCATGGAAATATCCTCACATGAGATAACTTGGTCAATAATGGAATCCAGAGACCCTCAAGATGTGTTCTTTACCTTTCAAATTCAAAAATGATAAGTAATATTTTTCTAAAATGTGAATTTGAAAAAAGGTTTGGCAAGAAGAATTTTCTAAAATTTCAAACAAAATGGAAATACCACGCAACTGGAGGGATATGTTCACTCATTGGGTTAAATTGTACAAGGGAGCATTCAACAACAAACCACTTTTAAAGCATCTTTGGACAAAACTTCCAAAGTACATATGCTAGAAGATATGGCTTGAAAGAATTAGAGCTATCTTTAGGAAAGAGATTGATCCATCGATTTGTGTGGAAATGAAGCTAAAGGCATAGTAGTAGAATTCATCAATTATAAAGGTCAACAGTTCTCTTAAAATTAATTTTGGGAGGATGATGAGTAGAGATGGATCAATCACTTTCAAATTTCTTCTTCTCAATCATCAAGAACAAGTTTTAAAACTTTCTCTAGATCATTTTGGAAACTTCATATGGATGCAATCGAATTCCAGTAATGAATATTTGAGTAGAAATCATACATTCTCTTTTTTTATGGTGCTTCAAAGAGAAATTTAGGGGTGGCAAGAGTAATGAGATCTTTTTTTATCTCGAACAAAAAGTGGAATTGTCGTATGCCTAGGGGTTGGGTATCTTTCCAACAGTCAAGCAGAAGCCTACTCACTATTCCAGGACTAATATTAGCAGCAAAAGGGATTATTTCTTGGTTAAAATTAGTAGGATACTTTACAATAGTAATTAGGTCTATGATAAAGAAATGCCAAGATGATTACATATTAAACTCTATCCTAGCTCGAGCATAGCATGAAGCTTCAAATATTCGAGATATAGATTATTTCCAAGTCCTTTGAATAATAAAAAGCAATGTGATAGTATGGAAAACAAGCCAATAAATCTCAAAATGGGGGTTTTGTGGGTTAATGGACATCAATCTACCCACCATATTCCTTAATCCAATATTTGATGACTATTACAAGGACTATTAAACAAAAAGTGTCTCCCAGGAGTAAGATCTTTAGTCAAAGCTCATAAATTAACTTGAGGAGATCCTCACACATGCTCTAAGCTATAGGGGATCTTGTTTTTGAAGGAATGGAGTCACATTTCCCTGGTGTAGGTGATATAGTACCCATTTTTAGGTACTTTCAAGTTAGGTAAACAAGCGCAAGTTTATTCAGTTTGCCTCCCTTTAGGTTGTTCCTTGGATTTTTATTTTCCTCTTTGTTCCTCTCTTAAATTTGCATGTTTTCAATTGATCTTTTGGTTATGTTCCTTTTTCTAGCTTCTATGGGTCTAAGCCTCTTTATCATTCTCTATTTTTCAACATTTTCTAACTCTATATTTGTCTCTTGCATATTCGTTATGGGTTTCTAGCGACCTCTAGGTTATATCTTCTCTTATTCTCAACCTTTCCTCTCAATTTTATCTCTATCTAAGGTCTACTCAATTTTAATTTTGGGTTTCCTTTCATAATATTTTGGAATAGATCATTTTATTCTCTAATAAATGACTCGTTCCCAGTCTTTTGGGATCTTTGAATGACTAGGAAAGATCCTCTCTTTCATTTCCTGGGATTCTTCTTAGTCACTAAGAATAGACTCGAAGTTTTTCCTTCATCCCCAGACTGCATATTCATTATGAAACCAAGAGATCTGATGGAATTTAGAAGGGTTTTAAAGTCTCGTGACGAGATGATACATGGAAATAGAGCTTTGATTTCCAAATTCAGAGAACTTGAATACTAATGCATGCATCAATTCATAGAAATTATGAACATCGTTTTATTGGTCAAGTAGAAGTTAGAAATATTGGAGATAAAGTGTAATCCCATCAAGCACGTGGTGGAATCTATGCACAATGATTGATCTCTCGATGGAATCAAAGAAGCAAATTTCAAAACCTAAGAACAATGAGGATGAGAATACATTAATACAAATGATTGAATCCATGGACATAGAAGATCAAGAACCAACATGCATCAATGTTGGAGTTGAATAAGCAGAAAGTCACCACTCCTTTCTTTAGATATGTATTACATAGTAATTAGTGTTGTAGGAGTCTTTTTCAAAGTCTATACCATTAGAGTTTTGGGGAGAATTTTTCCAAAAAATGTTAGTAAACTATGTATAATTCTCTAGACAAAATGTTCTAATTGGAAACGAAAAAAATTGCTTATGTATTTTCAACACTATTGGTTTTTCCACGACCATTTTGATCATATAAATATCATGTTTCTGTTTAAAAATAATAATAATAATTCTTATTATTATATATTAATTTATATTTTCAAAATTCTAAGTAGATATTAAATTTTATCTAGATTTATGGATAATAATTTAAAATTTCCCTATATTGCGTCATGTTAAACAATTTTTTTAGTGAAAATTGTGTAGACAAATGATACTTTCCCGCCTCTAAATGGTGACTCCTCCTTTAACTTGTATTTTCCATATTAATGATTTGATATAGAAAGTCAAAATTGTGGTAGACAAATCATGGATGGGAACTACATGGGATTTGATTGATTGGTTATAGCGGGTGGTGATACTACCCCAATAGAAAATTCCCTTCATAATGTGTGGTATGTACCATCTGATTAATTCAAATGTGGTGTCAACTCCTCTTGATATATTCCAAGTGAGTGAGCACATTTATAAAAATCATGTTGCAATATTTATAAATAAAAAATGGGCCAAGAATAGAGAAAGTACACATTCATGTAAGTATATTAATAATAATTTAAATATATTTAATTTTGTAAATAAATTTTATCAAAAGGACAAGTAGATGGAAGCAGACCACTAACTCCAACACTTGGGAGAGTTTATCCAATGGCTTAGTTATACACAAAAAAAATAATGAATAAGGGGTTGTATCCTTAATATACACTAAACTAGTATTTTCCTATGGAATAATCTTAGTGTTTAGTTATGTCTTCACCTACCCTTCTCTGATGGACTAATCAATTTTAATTTTAATTTCTTGTATTGTGTCTTGGTTGTATTTTTTTATTTAAAGACTTTTAAAAAATTGATTTCAAGGATGATTTTAGGGGCTAAATTTCGCTCATGGGCTAATTTTTCATGGTTTTTGCCAAAAACAAATTCGCTATTCTAAAAATGATTCGCCCAAATTCTATAGGATAAAATTATTTTACCTTAAAAATCGCAAAACAATTATACAAACTATACAAAATCCTTAGAAATTTGAATATTTTTACAAAAATATCGCCAAACATTTATAGTTTTCATATGAGGGATTAGTAAGATTCGCCAAGGTTTCTACATTTTAAAATAAATTTGAATCCTTAAAATCATCCCTGATTGATTCTATTTTTTCCAAAAAACATTGTCACAAATATATAAACATAAAAAACAACAAAAAATATGGATATCCAAGTGCATGGCGGGGGGGGTTATCATTGACCTTGGAGGGACAACTGAAACTTTTTTTTCCTAGGGACTAGGTATCGCTTCAGATAATAAAGAAAAGGCATATGAATTGTGGCAAGGACTCAACATGCGAAATAGATAGGTGTGTGTTCGATCAAGTTGATCGGTGGCTCCAGGATGATTATCAATCATATGGTTAAAAGGAATTTTCCCAAAGACAATCTTCTCACCTCAATCCTGGATTGAAGCAGACAATTGGAAGGTTTTATCTATAATATAAAATACTACATTGTCCTTCAAGATCACAACAAAAAAGAAAATAGGTTGGCAAATGTAGGATCAAGCAAAAAGGAGGGGGAACTTATGGTTAATGGTGTATTAACCCACCACACGATCCCTTAATTAATTGTTTTCACATTGACACATATAGCATCATTTTATTGTCATGTGGTGAGTACCATTGGAATTGTCATCCTTCACATGGCATGTAATATTATTCAATCCTTCAAACATTTGAACTTCAATGTAATGAGACCGATCCTTTGTGCTTGCATGCTCTAAGCTCTATTCCCACATGATTTTGTTATGATATTCCTTGCCTCCCGGGCTTGTTGTGGGATAATTTTGTTAAATTTGGATAGATGTTGAGGGTTTCTAAAACTTCTTAACCATGTTATTATTTTCTTTACTCTATGTTTTCTCTTTGGTTTATTTCAGGGTAACATGGACCTGCTAAGTGTGTTGTCTCACTTGAATCTATTTCAAGTTGTTGTTGCACATGGAAGATTTGGTAAAGCTCAATTTGTGGATTCTTGGACTGAACACTCGCTGAATTGCATCATTGATTAGTGTTTTTTTATCAATATTCATACTCAAAGGAGTTTTCAAGGCTCTCTAGAGGCAAGGAATTTGGTGGTTTATATAGATAGGGTACGTAATTTCTTCACATAAGGTGATTTCTTCACAAGTTGTTCAATGAATTTGATGGATCTACAAGATATTGTCAGTAATGAAGAGCACATCCACTGCAATGAGGGCTCTTTCTTCAATCTTGCTACCAAAACACATGAAATTGGGAATCAAATTGTAGCACAAGTAACAAAAATCAAAGGAACTCTAATGGAACTAAAGTAACAATTAGCAGTGGTAGAAGTTGAATGTAGTCTTCTTCATGTAACATCCTCATCCACCCAGGTCAGTCCATGCTACTCCAGAAACGCTATGATACCAATTTGTAATGTCCCTAGCCACCAACAGGTCAGGCATCATCACCTCAGACAGAGCTCTTTTGCAAAAATATTCACATATAAATTGAACAACAATAAACAGAGATAACATGAAAACATACATGCAGCGAAACACATGATATTATTACAAGAATCACAGACATGCACTTAAATACATCATTTAACCATTAAGCACATAAAATATACTTATCTCTTAATTGAAGTACACCAACTGTGTACAGACCTTCCATGAACCTCCTAGCCTTAGTCCACGCTACTCATCACTCTCAGCAGTGGGTCACCCCTGAGCTGGGACTAAACTCCACCAGGTAAGGGATTCCTAGGCTAGGTAGGGACAACAGGAAGTTGCACAGTACAACAGGAAGGATTTCCTCCAAGGAGCCACTTATGCCCACGGCTCACAGACTCTCATTCACCACATGCTTGTCCCACCCCAGGAGTGTACACCTTCACTATCACACAGTCCATCAGCTACTACACCTCCCTTTCTGGGGATTCAATAATAGGTCGGATCAGGAATTATCAGATCTTTGTATATGCTACTAGACTTCCTCCAGGAGAACTCGCTTCCTCTGCACATTCTCTTACCTAAAGAGAGTTTCTCACAGGCCTGACAACCTACTTCTTCTATCCACGGGCCTAACAACCTGCTTCTTCACTCCCACTCCTCGACACATGGGCATGGTGATGGAAGCAACAAAAACTGGATGAGGGGAACAGTATTGATCAGACAATACATAGGCAACCCATAGCGTACAAGTGCAGCAAAGGTATCAATTAGGGTTTGTTGCAGAGGTTTAGGTGTCTTGGAATTCAACAATGGAAGACTCACTCACCGCGTTCTTGATCCATGCATCAGTGAGTCGGGGTAACGGATGGATAGCATGGTCAGAACCGCGAGAATGGTGAGAATTCCCCTATAAATATGCATGCATCTTGGATGAAACTTGGCTCTCCAGGAGCATGTTCCTCCCACTTGGAACTCGTTCCCCTCCCTAAAGGAACTTACGATAAATTAATATCCTCTTTACATCTTTTAGAATAATAATCATATATTATTCTTTTAGGCTCTTAAGCTTATCCCTTTTTCATCAATCTATTAGCCTCCTCCCTTGCCCAACCTAGTGGAGTTCAGTCCCCCATACTCTTTTTTCGTGGTCAGTCTACACGCAGCGAAGTTGTTATATTAATAATGTGAATATTTACATGTACAAAACAGGCTCCTAGCCTTTAACATCTAGGCTCCTGTCCTAATCTACACATAATCCTACCAGCTTATAAATACTTGTCTCACCAGCCTACAAAACATGTTATATTCATAATTACAACTGGGGCTCGTCCTTGGGGTATTACAATCCCCTCCCCTTATTTTTGCATTGTCCTCGGTGCAACTTAATTATACAACATCGGCAAGAATTCCAAAATCTTCAAAAAGATGTGGATATTTTGCCTGCATAGCATCTTCATGCTCCTATGTGGCGTCTTCAAGGTTGTACCAGGTCCACTAGACCTTTACAAGCCCTATGGCTCGATTCTGGATCTTCTTGATTTTTTGGTCCAGTATGAGCACCGACTGCACTTGTAAGGCACCTTCTTGCTCCACCTGAATCACATTCCAATCAATCACATGATTAGCATCAGGTATATATTTCTTTAGCAATTAGACATGAAATACATTATGAATAGTCATGCATGCAGGCAATGCAAGCATATAAGCTATTGGTCTGATCATTTCTAGAATTTCAAACGGTCCACAATATCTGGTTGCCAACTTGGAACAGTTTCCCAGCTTCAGGGAACTTTTGTTGGCTTTCACCTTCAAGAAAACATGATCACCCACTTTAAACTCCCTGTGGGTTCTACCTTTGTCAGAATAACTTTTCTGCCTATCTTGGGCAGCCTTCAAATTCTACTTTATCTTTAACAATTGCTCTTCCATTTCCTTGAGAAACTCTGGCCAAGTTATTTCTCTATCAGCTGGGTTGTCCCATCTTATTGGTGTGTTTCACTTTCTTCCATAAAGTGTCTCAAATGGGCTCATCTTTAGTGATGGTTGGTACCCATTGTTGTAAGCAAACTCTACCAAGCGTAGGTAGTCTTCCCATCTGGATGGTTTGTTCATCACATATATTCTTAACATATCTTCTATCACTTGATTTACTCTTTATGTTTGTCCATCAGCCTCAGGATGATAGGTTGTGTTGAAGTTGAGGTTCGTTCTGAGCCCCTTGAATAATCCTCTCCAAAACTTCGAGCTAAATTTTGGGTCTCTGTCAGACACAATTGTCTTGGAAATACCGTGCAATCGTGTTATTTCCCTCATATAAATATCAGCAACATTAGTTGCATTGTGAGTAGTCTTCAATGGAATAAAATGGGCAACTTTCATAAGCTTATCCACCATTGTGAACTCATAATGACCATAAATTATCCTGAATGTGGTCTTATTGATGTATTCATATTTAATCCTTACCTGATGGTATCCTGATGTGAGATCTATCTTTGAAAATATCCTTGCATCCTTCAACTGATTGAAGAGATCATCGATCCTTGGTAGAGGATACTTGTTCTTTATAATTATTTTATTTAATTGCCTAAAGTCAATGCACAATCTCAGGGTCCCATCTTTCTTATTCACAAATAAAATTGGGGTACCCCAAGGTGACACACTTGGGCGTATGTACCCCTTCTTTAAAATTTCTTCAAGCTACATTTGATGTTCTTTCAGTTCTGGTGTGCACATCCGGTAGGGAGTCTTTGATACTAGAGCTACCCTAGGCATCAAATTTATAGAGAAATCAATATCTCTCTTTGAGGGTAGCCCTTGTATCTCCTTGAACACATCGTCAAAATATTTTAGGACTACATGATCCTCCAATTTTGGCACCTTATCCTTAGGTGCTTCATCCATATGGGCTGCAAATATTTGACAACCCTTCCTGTAACACTTCTTCAGTTGCATTGCTGAGATTTCTTGGACAGGAACTTCTCTGGGAATTATTTGGACTTCTCTCTTATTTCCTTCCTCATCCAGGTAAGTGAATGCCTTTTTATGACAGTCTAATATGGCATGGTGTTGGTCCAACCAATCCATACCAATTAGGCAATCATATGATCCCAAAGGCAATATGTTCAAATCTAACTTGGTACTCATTCCATTCATGCCCACTAGACATGATTTAACCAACTCAACAACCTTTCTCTTGGCTCTTGTAGCCAGCTGCACCAGCCAAGATTTCACATGCTTGCTTCGTGGTAATTGAAATCTTTCCACTACCTTAGGATCTATATAGCTATGACTAGCCCCCGAATCAATTAAAATAGTAAAGGCATGGACATTGATCATACCTTAAACTTCAATCATGTGTGATTGAAACTCATCTTGCTTATTGCCGAGGGTTGCATAGGTACTTGGTACTCTTTTTCCCATGTCCTCCATTGTTTCTGCTTACTGAACATTGTGAACAGCTCTCACCTTGTTCTTTCTGTGAGGGCAATCTATATACTTATGATCTCCATTATAGCCCCAACATTTCATAGGTGTCTCCCTTGGCCTTTGCCCACGTACTTCAGCCATCCTGGGCTCCCTCAAAACCGGTTTTTCTTGAAGACTATTTCTAAAAAATGGTGGCTTGTTCCCCTTCTGCCTCTGCTCCTTCTTAAATTTCCTCTTGTCTTCCCAAGCTCTTTGGAAATTAGGCTTTCCCATATGTTGATCATATAAACACTTTTCCTTCCTTATGGTTTCTTCCATAGTTTTAGGGTCATCGTACTGGATTTTTTCACTGATAAAAGATGGAAGCCCACTCAGATATCTCTGGATCTTGATTGTCTCATCCTTGCTGAAAGGGACATACTTCAACAGCTCTAGAAATATCTTTTCATATTCATCTATAGTCATGCTTCCTAATTTAAGTTCAAATACACCTTCATCTTTTTGTCATAGTATATCTTGGTTAAGTACTTATTTTCAAAATGTTTCTTGAATTCCCTCCATGTGACATTCTTTTCTCTGATGTGTTTCACTTGCACAAGTTGATCCCACCACATGGATTCCTTTCCTTTCATCTGAAATATTGTGATTCTTCCTTCTGCATGAGAGGAATAATTATGCAATTGGAAATATTTCCTCATGCCAAGTAGCCATGTCTCAGCCTCTTCATCTTTATGGTGCTCTCCATCAAAAGTAGGAGATTTGATCTTATTCATTTCACCCTTCAGTTCATCCACTTCATATCTCCTATGATTTTTGGTAGGAAATGGACTTGAATTGTTGTGTGGCCTACTTTTGGAATGCCTTTGGGATTGTTGGTGATGTCTGTTACCACTTCTTTCTCTCCTTTCCACATCAGGGGACCTGTGGCTCCCTGATTTACTAGATCTACTTTCTTTATCCAACTTCTTTTCAATTCTTTCCAGGCTCTACATCAACTTCATATTAAAGTCTTCCTATTGTCGCTTGGCTTCCTTAAGCCTTTCGTTATCTTCCTAGTGAATTTGGACATCTTTTTGCAATTCTTTAATGATTTTCATCATGCCCACGTCCTTATCCATTTCTTCTCCATGCCCATTGGAGTTTGTCCCTTCAACCCCCAAATGGAAATCCATTCCTCTAACTTCATCCTCCGGGCTGTAAGTGTCATGTGCCTCCTCCATTTCTCTGCACTATGTAATAATTTGGTTCGATTCTGACAATTGTTAACTCTACAAAATGTGCAGTCAACCGAATTTTTTGAGGCTATTAGACTTAATAATTTTCTAGAATAACTTAAACAATTTGATTCAACAAAAGAATATCAGACTCTATTTTCTGTAGGTCCTTGGTCGATCAAGAATCCCCACAGCTCTATCTTCAAGTCTTGTTCTGTTATACAATTCACTTCCGGTTACTAGCCCCTTTTTCTTCATCCCTTAATTCACATGTGACCATGGCTATGACCAAGTGATAATAGTTGGGCGCTTATCCAGATCCTTGAAACTTCAGGGCTCCAGAGATTTGGAGGTTTCCCTTTTCGCACATCAAAAACATCACAGAACATTGAACTCGTGAACTCGTGAAGGAAGGTGGATCAACTGTCCTCAGCTCCCCAACATCCAACGGTTGATATTTAATACGGAACTCTGGGCTTTGAGAGTTCTGGGCTATCCATTCTCTCAATCCTTTCGTAGTGCCAAGTCTTCAGATTGCTGCAGTTGTTTCCAAGTACAAAGTCATATGAAACCTGGCATGCCTAGGGGAGATCCACATCACATCCACTTCTTCAAGACTTCCTGGATTCGGGACTTCGGAGCTTCAGGGTTCTAAGACTTTGAAGGATTTCACATCTACACACCCAAAAACTCTCGAACCGAGAATCTATGAATACTTCCATGTCACCCTCGGTGACATCATCACATCACGTCACTTCATTACTACAGGACAACAGGGATTTATTCCTCCCATTCGATCATGAACCATTTCTTCCAGAGTGTCAAGTCTCTGGACCTTGGAATCTGATGCCACGCATCACCGGTGACCAATGGTTTTTTGACAATAAAAATCGCAACAAGGAATTCACCCACAAAGTGTTGTTAAAGCCTATTATTTATAATCTAATGATGTATATAATACTAGTAGGTGGGACCCCCTTGTAGATTGGAGGATCGGAGATAGCCTTGTTACACATTTTATGTTTTTGTTCGATGATGCTTACAGAGTTCTACATGATTGATGATAAAATATTGGTTCTATTTGCGACAAATGGCAGAAGGATAATGCATGTTATGTGTTGGTTTTGTTGCTCTAGACTCTAAATTCCATGGCATGATGGCTTATGTTAACTTTTATTACTTTTTTTGTTGAAGCCATGATTCGTAACATGTTGTACCTACACAAGACACATGTTAGCTATAACAAGAAACAAGAGCAATTTGGAATAAAATCCAAGAAGAAGAAACTAAACTATGCTATAATATATGCATTGAAATTAAAGAAATAATGTTAGTGGCTTTATTGAGTTATATGAAGGTGCACTTGATATACGTTATGGTATGTTTTGGAAATCATTAATATGATATCGGGTGGTGCATTTGGAAAGCAATGTATGCTAGTGGAATGGATTAATTGTTGGTTGGCTGGCGTGTACTACGTAATTGAATGAGGAGACGATGGAAGCGACATGCATTTACTGCACGTCACTCCATACATGTCCCACTAGTTGTCACCCTAGCTTGGTTATTGTTCATTTGAATTTCATTGTGGTTAATCTCTAATATTCAGGCGAGGAAGGAACTGCTCGACCAAGCTCGCATTTTTAAGGCCATTTCGTTACAGGTATGTTTTTTTCGCCATCCATGAACTCGGTCTGTTTATGAAATAAATATTGGCTCGGTGATGTATTGATCTGTGTTTTTCTTGAGGCTGGCAACTGTGTAAACTCCAGTGTTTCTCTGAAATGGTTGTTTTTGTTATTCGTTGCAAATGGAAAATTGGATGGTTGAAGTCACAATTTCATTGACTATTCTATGTAAAGGAAGTCACGATGGCTCTCTATTGTCTCTATGGGTTTTGTTGAAGGTTTCATTCAATTTGGAATTGTTGGTCATCTCCTCAAAGTCTTGTAACCATACCCGGTCGTATTTGGTGTTGTGGGGTTGTTGTGTAATTTTTGAACCACCTTTGGGTCGTTGCATATCATTCTCCACCTAGTCGTGGGCTCATTTTATGTTATTGGTCTCTGCACAATTGGTTATGGTGGCTATTATGCCAACGGGATTGCTTTAGGGTTGTTATTTCATGGCTCTACTTTTATATCAGCATTATTCATTTTTTTTTTTTAAACCACGAGGGTTATGCACTGTGTGTTCTCGGTGACGGTGTTTATTGACCAGTAAGGAACCTTTTCTCCTCTGTTCATAGTCTCTCTTGACTGAGGTCGGACTGTCACCCTATCATATGATTTAAGGTTTATAATGCTTGTATGCCCATCGTGTTGTCTCGAGGGGTTCTCACTTGTTGTTGGTATGGTCGATTCTAGTCTCCATGTGTTGGTTCCACCGAGCGAGCCCTTGATTATTCAGAGCCCGATTTTGATAAATGGAGCCAGTTATATCCTGTCGGGTATCTGGTTGGCTATTATGAGTTTGTGGAATAGCATCGATAGTGGTTTATTATTGGCTCGTCTCAGTTGATAGATTTGATTACACAGTTATAATCAAAAATGATTATTGATATATAGTCGTTGCATTCTTTTATTGTGACAGTTGGATTGATAACTCATCATTGTTTTATGGTTTGATTGGGAGTATGCTTGTTTGTGTTATGCGTTGGTCTGTATGTTTCCTACAATGTGTTATAAATTGCAATGATGGTCGTTGTTACTGTGTGTTTAAAGTGCCCGATCGTGATTATTGCAATTTAAGGTGTTGATAGTTGTGGCTTGGTTGTCCACTGTGTATGATTTATGGATATCATGCATCGTATCTTTTTATTGCACCATCAGAGATGGGCACGGGGTTTTTAGTAGTATGGTTTCATTGCAATTTAATTGTTAAATTGGTTAAAGGAATGGAATCGAGCACGTTTTGAAAGAGCTTGTGTCTGTGTTTGATTTAAGAAATTAATTTATGGACAATGGCTAAGGTTTTGATGTTGAACAAAGTTGAAACAAATGAATGTGTGTTCATTGGGATATTGTTTTAAATATTAAATGGAAGAAATGAGAGGAAACAGAATTCTTTATATAGGATGTTTGAAAGGCATGTGATTTTAAGTATGATGACACTGTGTTAATTAAAAGGGTTGAAGATTTAAATGTGGACAATGAACAAGTGTTAACACATAGTAATTGTTTAATTGATCACAATAAATGTTTAGTTGGTGTTGGATCGTTGCATTAAATACAGAATTATTTTATGGATTACTTATTGATTTTTCAAAAAGTATCCACTCTTTTCCCCTACCATTATTTCACTTTTCGCTAATTACAATCCCCTCGCCTTCCCATATTCATTATCCACTCCATGTTCCTAAAATTTAATTACAGTTAAAGGAAACTTTGTATTGTAACAGTTTAAAATCTCAGGGATGGATTATAGTGATATATTCTTTGGTTTACATTACAGTTGATTGTTTGTTGTCTTTGAGCAATAATCATGATATTTTCCCCCTCATTTTAACATTTTTCGCTCAATACAACCCCTCGCATATCCCAGAACCTTTTTTTCACCCCTGCTCATTGACAACTATTAAACAATTTGTATGGATTGGATTGCATGAGTCTGATATGTTGTTGAGCCAAAAAAAATTTCATATTTTAAAAGAGTTGTCATGTATGGTTGTTAAAGAAACTATTTGCTAATAAATTATGCATACAGGAATGAGATTTTTCAGCAGAGGTAGTCATCGCAGAGGTAACTGAGGGAGAGGTAATTGGAATAGGGGCCCTAGAAGGCCAAGATTCTCCATACACTTTGATGCAGACTCGCAAGAGTTAGGCCAGCTATTTCAAGCTGGGATTTTTAATTGGATTGGGAAAGGAGTGGTCCAATCGAGGCCCGAAAGGCCTCCCTTCAAAGCCCCACAGTTCCCTGGTATCCCTGAGCCTCCTCATGTCTCACTACAGCCTGAAGTTCCCGCAAACGATGGATGGAAAGAGATTGTCCACCCGGGAGTCTCCCAACATCGTGGCTAGCCTAACTTGTCTTTACCTGCTCCCCCGCCTATCAATCAAATTGTCCAAGTTGCCCATGTCCACTCACTAGTTCAGTCTTCCCATGCAAGCAAAAGGTTGAAAACTGAGGCCCACCATGCCCCTAACAAAGGAAAAGCCATTGTTGCCCCTTTCTCACCCTCCAATGACTCTGATAAATCTGTGTCTTCCTGCATGCATTTGAGGGATGATTGCTCTCATGTGATCAGTGATATTAGGCCTAAAGGCTCCACACAGCCTAAGGCAAATTTAGAGAGATCAAAAGGTGATAGTAGCAACAAGGGAAAGATTGCCTCTCAAAGTGGAAAATATGGATTTTAAGTTTTTTTTTATTTTATTAATTGTTGAGAATAGTTGACTTTTGAAATTTTGGATAGCACACTATTTTTGGATATATGATTAATATATTTTGGAAACAATTTCAAATATCATTGATATAAATTGTCAAATATGAATGTGATGATGGGAGTCACAAGGAGGGATGCTTAGTTTAATTAACTAGTTGTGTTATGATTGTTAAAAGATAAAGGGAGTCACAAGGGGTCCCACCTACTAGTTATTATTTATCTAAAAACCTTTATTATGATTTATTACTTTTCCCCCTTAACTAAAAAGTTGGTTGAGTTTTTAGTTATCTTAACTAATGAAGTAGTTCAACTACTTCAACCAATTCTAAATTGCTTAAAGTAAAAAGGAAAGGGAGGAACAAGGGGAGAATAGAAGGAGAAGCATACTAAGGTTTTCTCTTTGAGTTTTTGTTGAGATAATTCAGTTTTCATTCATTCCTTAATTCATTAGAAGCCTAATTTTTTTTTATGATAGCAGGGTCCTATTGTAGACAGCAAGATTCAGGGTTGAATTACATCATTCAGACACTTTTTTTTCAGAGGTGTTGATCTATCTTTGATAGTCTGTGTAGACTTGTTTGTTTGTGAATTAGATTTCATGACTGACAAAGGCTATTGTGCAGAGTTGAGTGGGAAGCAATATGTGGCAAGATGATCTAGCTTTTAAAGTTCAGTTTTTTTTATTTTCTGTCAAAAGTCCTTTTGTATGTTTCATCGGGGACGTCTAAGTTTGACTTTGGTCCAAAACTTACTCAGGAAATTTTGTAAAGAGAACGATTCTTTGATGAATTGGAATGAAATAAAGGATTTCTTTATGTCTCATCTATTTTGATTATTGACTTGGTGTCTTTACTTCTTTCTCTATATTTATTTCAACATCTTATGTGTTCAGAAAATTACATAAATAATGAATTTTTCAGCAAGCTTTTATTTATAAAAAAAACAACCTAAGAACTTGTAAACAATACTCGTGAATTAGCATATCAATTTTGTTGGCTATAAACATAGGGTGATATTCATGTCTATCTTTCTTTATCCAATTAGGATCTGAAAATGTTTGAGTAAGATCATTTCATATCTTTTCCTCAACATTTATTTGGCGACCATACTCGGGAGATATTCAATATCTCTCTAGTTAATTTTTATGCTTGATTAGCATCAAATACATCATTTTTTTCTTATATTGATTCTTGACTATTTTAATTCTTAATGACTGTGGTTGTTGCAAGGCAGCCCAATATTGAGCCCGATCTTCAAGATCATACCAACATTGCTTTGAATTTGTTCAACACCATTTTAGACACTGCCAATACTCGTGTTGAGCTTAATCATTCATGGGTAGCAATTGAACGAGATATTAGTGCCCAAGAACGTTGGGAAGCTAGACGTAGACAACCTAGAAATCAGCAGTAACCTTCTTGTTCCTGCAGTTTCTGCCTTTCTTTCATGTCCTTAGACTCTCATGTTTCTATAAGAAGAAGAGGCTTATCACCTAAAATTAATCCTATTGTTGAAATATGAAGAAAGAGCGTTGTGTTATCAACCCGACAAAGTGATCTAAGGAGAACTTTGTTTGATTCATCCAGATTGTCTTTCTCTCCCTCACATATCATCCACAATATGGCATCTAGTAGTGGCTCTAGTGGCACTGGAAGTGCTTCCTCCTCTCATTCTTCATCTTCGTCAGTGATTGGTATCTTATATAGCCACCATATCCCTGTCTAATTTACTACAAATCCCACCAAAGTCATTAAAAAGTATGGGATTTTTCAGTTTGAAGAAGACACCACAACCACACCGTGGCATGTGTCCTCTCCTCTTAACCTAGAACCCGCTACTCGTCCACTTCCTAAATTCAAATAGCATATCCCTAGGTTTTAGAGAAATAACATTGTCACTACAAACGAACACCTAGTGGCATTTTCTAATGCTTTTCACAACATAGGAGCAAATGACAGCGATACTTGCATGTGCTTATTCGTCAATTCCTTGGAAGGAAAGGTTGCCACTGATTTCTTTGACCTTCCTCCTAAGATTCTATCTACTTGGGAGGAGTTAGTTTATTGGGTTAGGTCCACCTATGGGAAATCTAAAAGCCCAGCTGAGAAGTTACGGGATTACAATAACATTACCTATAAGGATGGTGAGACCATCAGGTCCTTCATCTTGTGTTTCACTAAGTTTTACAATCAAATCCCTGAACTCATTCGACCTCATAACCAAGCCACTTTCATGAATTAATACAATGCATTACCTTCCCCCTATCGTCATAGGCTTGAGGAAAAATCCATTTATAACCTCGGTTCTTCTTTGCATACTTGTTTAGAGTATGAAGAACATCTCGAAAGAACAGGTCTTCCCCAGGGAGAATCGGTTAAACAGACGGACATGCCCGCCCTCTTATAGCTAGTACAAGATATGAATAATCATATGATAGTGTATGAGCGAAAGGAAAATGTCTCCCCTCTAACCCATGGAGCTTCGTCCTCTTCTGTACCCCCCTTTAGAAATCCAATTGAAAATAATTTTCAGCCTAAATCTATCTTGCCTCAAAGTTGGTGTAACTTTTGTGAGGAAAACCATGAGGAAGCCACATGTGAGGTAAGGAAGAGCGCCAGAGATAAGGTCTTTGGTAAAATACCATTAACTACCATCGTTGTCCTAGATTTTGTAGATCTAGAAGATGTCATAATCGTCAATACTAGGAACAAATCCTACGCTCCCAAAGGCAAATATGATCCTCCCCACAATTATTCTAGCCCAAGCTCATCATCATCAGCTGCTACAGTTCAAGTTCTTAAGGTTCCTAACAGTCAAGGAACAACTTCCCCTCTCCTCTCTTCCAAATACAATATTATGAATCAGTTGGCCAACATCAAAGCAGATGCCACCCTCATGGACATGGTTGTCATCCCTAAACAACAGAGACATCTAAAACAATTAATGGAAGAAAAATATTTTGTTGTAGCCAACCTCTCTGAAGAGGTGAATGAAGAGGATTCATCTGTAAATAAAGTAGGTGTACATAACTATAGATACCCTGTAAAAAATCCCCCTTTTTATATTTATGTAAATATTATGGATAAGATCGCCCATTGTTGCCTCATTGATGGCGGTTCGGGCCCAAGTGTGATAGTGAATATTATTGTGGAAGAGCTAGTCTTGAGTTGTACAAATGAAAATGCCAGGAGCATGCTCTCTTATAATATTCTATAAAAAAAAACCATAGGTGAGATTAAATATGTGACCTTAGTTTTGTGCGCACACCCTGAAATAAGTACAACCCTTAGCATTCAAGTAATTGACATGCCAATAAGAAATTACTCAATCATCTTGGGAAGAGATTGGCAAGATTTGATGGGTGGATACCTCTTACTCGATAGGACACACTTGCCCTCTCCTCGGAATGGAAAAAACATTATAGTCCTTAGAGAGGGAAGGATTTCACCTTACATAGAAAGTGCTACACAACCTAATGTGAACTATGTCGAAGAAGACCTAGGGGTGTATTCCATATTTGTTGAGGAAGACAATATCCCCTTGGAACAGATTGATTTAGATGATGGTATGTGGCACATGCACTTCGATGAATGAAGGTAACGGAGCTGGCATAATCTTGTACTCCCATATGGGGAAAATTCATAACTTTTCTTATAGGTTGGAGTTTGCTTGCACAAATAATGTCACTGAATTCGAAAATTTATTATTAGGCATTGAAAATGCCTATAATCTTGGATGTGATCACCTTTCAGTTTTTGGAGATTTCGAGCTTGTTGTAAACCTTGTACGTAAGATATACTCTCCTAGCAACAAGTTGATGAAACGATATACCCAAACTGTTTGGGCACTTATCTCGAACCTATTATCTATTAACATCATTCATGTTAAGAGGGGATTGAACTCAATGGTTGATCGGTTAGCTGTTTTTGCAGCCTCCCCCAATTGGCAACTTCTGCCACATATACCTGATTGTACTTTTCAATCTCTATATCGTCCACATATCCCTGACAATATAGAATCTTGGCAAGTATTCCCTAGCGATGGGAGAATATGTGCTTTCATTCAAAATGAACCCTATAAGCCCAAGGAAATCATATCCATAGAAGATAACAAGATTCCTAAAGGCTTGACTCCTCTAGAGATTTTGTTTTCATCGAGTGATATAGGCAATAAAGAGAAACATAAAGAAGAGGAGTCAAGAAGGAAGGTGGGTAAAACCATCTCCTTGAACATTGAGACACCTGAGCCTCCAAAGAATGTTAAAATAGGTGCCCAATGTTCTGATGAAGAGAAAATGAAGTTTGTCGAGCTACTTGGTGAATTTCAAGATGTTTTTTCTTGGTCTTACGAGGATCTTCGTGGTTTTGATCCTAGTCTTATATAGCATGCCATCCCCATCAAGGAAGGCATAAAACCAGTTAGGCAAAAATAAAGACCTATCAACCCTGCATTGGAAGCAACTATTCGAAAGGAGTTGGAAAAACTCTTGAAGGTTGGGATCATCTTTCCAGTCAAGTATTCTGAATGGGTTTCCAATTTGGTTCCTGTTCAGAAAACAACCGGTCAGATCAGATTATGCGTTGATTTTAGCGCATTAAATCAAGCTAGCATAAAATATCACTTTCCTCTCCCTAACATGGAAATGATTTTGCAGCAAGTTGCAGGGTCACAGATGATGTCCTTACTTGATGGTTGTTCCGGTTACGATCAAATCAAGGTAAAAAGGGAAGATAAATATAAAACCACCTTTATTACTAATTGGGTCACTGTGACTTATGAACGTATGCTTTCTGGCTTACCTAATGCAAGTACCACTTTTAAAAGACCTATACAAATAACTCTTGACGAATTGATTGGTGAAGTTATTCATATCTATATTGATGATCTAATTATGTGTGTTAAAGGGTTGTTAATTACCTCAGAGTTTCAAGTGTTATGTCCAGGACCTTTCAAGATCGCTTTTGTCCTCGGTACTAACTCTTACATTCTAAAATATTTACAGGAGCGATTGTTTTCCTACAGCACTAACGGTTCTCACTTGAAACATTACGTGGAACCAACTTGAAAATTTCTAACGCTGTTTGGATTTTCTGTATACTAGTAGTCTAGCTCTGCTTTCATTTTTTTCAGTATTTTTCATTTTTGCTTTTACAGTAGTTTGATTTCTGCTTCCTTTTGATAAGCTTCCTGCTACTTTTACATTTCTGTCGTTTTATTTCTTCTGTTTTAAATTTTGTAATCTTAATTATGTCGTGATTTTTATTTCTTTTTCATATTTTAGTTTGGTCAAGAATAAGATGTTGGATCATTTCTGCCACACTGACACTCCTGCAAGATATTGTTAGTCAATAACAATCAAGCTTACATAGTTGTTACGTTGTTCACCCTGGAAACATAATTGAATTTGTCATCTGCTTTCACTGTTGTCTTATAAAGAAATTGGTTATCTCCCGCTTTTTCTTTCCATTTCTTCATCCATTTCAGAATTTAAAAGAGCAAGTCCATAGTTTTTCTCCTTGAAGTAAAGAGAAGATTTTGATTGAATGATTATGCATACAGGGATAAACCCCCTCATACTTAACATTTTTCATGAGTTATTCTGAAATTCCTGGTCATTTTTCCATTAAATCCGCTCAGTTCCCCATGTTGCGTAATCTTCCTGGTTATATCTTCTTGATATGTTGGTGTTGGTCTGTGAAACCATGTGTTCTCAGTTCTAAATCTATTGAAAACAAATTTCTCTGTGGAGTCCCCAATTTGTTGACAATAAAAATCGCAATGAGGATTTCACCCGCAAATTATTGCTAAAGCCTATTATTTATAAGCTAATGATATGTATAATACTATTAGGTGGGACCCCCTTGTAGATTGGAGGATCATAGATAGCCTTGTTACACATTTTATGTTGTTGTCTGATGATGCTTACAAAGTTCTACATGATTGATGATAACATACTGGTTCTATTTGCGACAAATGGAAGATGGATAATGCATGTTATGTGTTGGTTTTGTTGCTCTAGACTCTAAATTCCATGTCATGATGGCTTATGTTAACTGTTTTTAATTTTTCTATTGAAGCCATGATTCGTCATATGTTGTACCTTCACAAGACACATGTTAGCTATAAAAAGAAACAAGAGAAATTTGGAATAAAATCCAAGAAGAATAAACTAAACTATGCTATACTATATGCATTGAAATTAAAGAAATGATGTTAGTCCTAACTAGCAATGTTAGTGTCTTTATTGAGTTATATGAAGGCGCACTTGATATACGTTATGGTATGTTTTGGCAATGGTTAATATGATATCGGGTGGTGCATTTGGTAAGAAATGTATGTTAGTGGAATGGATTAATTGTTGGTTGGCTGGTGTGTACTACGTAATTGAATGAGGAGAGGATTGAAGCAACGTGCATTTATTGCACGTCACTCCATACCTCTCCCATTGGTTGTCACCTTAGCTTGGTTATTGTTCATTCAAATTTCGTTGTGATTAAGCTCCAATATTCAGGTGAGGAAGGAACTACTCGACCAAGCTCACATTTTTAAGGCCATTTGGTTACAGGTATGTTTTTTTCGCCATCCATGAACTCACTCCGTTTATGAAATAAATATTGGCTCGGTGATGTATTGGTCTGTGTTTTTCTTGAGGCTGGCAACTGTGTAAACTCTGGTGTTTATCTGGAATGGTTGTTTGTGTGTTATTCGTTGCAAATGGAAAATTGGATGGTTGAAGTCATGATTTCATTTACTATTCTATGTAAAGGAATCTATGGTGGCTCTCTTTTGTCTGTATGGGTTTTTGTTGGAGGGTTTCATTCGGTTTGGACTTTCTAGTCGTCTCCTCACAGTCTTGTAACCATACCCGGTCGTATTTGGTGTTGTGGGGTTGTTGTGTAATTTTTGAACCACCTTTGGGTCACTGCATATCATTCTCCACCTAGTCGTGGGCTCATTTTATGTTATTGGTCTCTGCACAGTTGGTTATGGTGGTTATTATGCCAAGAGGCTTGCTTTAGGGTTGGTTGCTATTTCATGGATTTGCTTTTATATCAGCATTATTCGGTTTTTTTGGGGGGGGGATACCATGAGGGTTATGCCCTGTGTGTTCTCGATGTTGTTTACTGGCCAGTAAGGAACCTCTGCTCCTATGTTCATACTCTCTCCTGCCTGAGGTCAGACTGTCACGCTATCATACGAGTTAAGGGTTATAATGCATGTATGCCCACCGTGTTGTCTCGAGGGGTTCTCACATGTTGTCGGTATGGTCGATTCCAGTCTCCCTGTGTTGGTTCCACCAAGCAAACCCTTGATTATTCAGAGCCTAATTTTGATAAATGCAGTGAGTTATATCATGTTGGGTATCTGGTTTACTGTTATGAGTTGGTGGAATAGTGTCGACAGTGGTAGATTATTGGCTCGTCTCTGTTGATAGAGTTGATTACACAGTTATAATCGGAAATGATTATTGATAAATAGTCGTTGCATTCTTTTATTGTGACAGTTGGATTGATAAATCAGAATTGTTGTATGGTTTGATTGGGAGTATGCTTCTTTGTGTTATGTCTTGGTTTGTATGTTTCCTACAGTGTGTTATAAATTGAAATGATGGTCGTTGTTATTGTGTATTTAAATTGCCCGATCGAGATTATTGCAATTTAAGGTGTTGATAGTTGTGGCTTGGATTTCCATTGTGTATAATTTATGGATATCATGCATCGTATATTTTTATTGCACCATCAGATATGGGCACGGGGTTTTTAGTAGTATGGTTTCATTGCAATTTAATTGTTAAATTGGTTAAAGGAATGGAATCGAGCACATTTTGAAAGAGCTTGTGTCTGTGTTTGATTTAAGGAATTAATTTATGGACAGTACCTAAGGTTTTCATGCTAAACAGAGTTGAAACAAATGACTGTGTGTTCATTGGGATTTTGTTTTCAATATTAAATGGAAGAAATGAGAGGAAATAGAATTCTTTATACAGGATGTTTGAAAGGCATGTGATTTTAAGTATGATGACATTGTGTTAATTAAAAGGGTTGAAGATTTAAATGTGGACAGTGAACAAGTGTTAACACACAGTAATTGTTTAATTGATCACAGTAATTGTTTAGTTGGTGTTGGATCGTTGCTTTAAATACATAATTATTTAATGGATTACTTATTGATTTTTCGAATAGTATATGCTCTTTTCCCCTGGCATTATTTCACTTTTCGCTAATTACAATCCCCTCTCTTTCCCACTTTCATTATCCACTCCTTGTTCCTAAAATTTAATTACAGTTAAAGGAAACTTTGTATTGTAACAGTTTAAGATCGCAGGGATGGATTAAAGTGATATATTCTTTGGTTTACATTACAGATGATTGTTTGTTGTCTGTGAGAAGTAATCATGATCTTTTCCCCCTCATTTTAACATTTTTCGCTCAATACAACCCCTCGCATATCCCAGAATCTTTTGTTCACCCCCTGCTTATTGAAAACTATTAAACAATTTGTATAGATTGGATTGCATGAGTCTGATATGTTGTTGAGCCAAATTTTATTCCATATTTTAAAAGAGTTGTCATGTATGGTTGTTAAAGAAATTGTTTGCTAATCAATTATGCATACAGGAATGAGATTTTTCAGCAGAGGTAGCCATGACAGAGGTAACCAAGGGAGAGGTAATTGGACCAGGGGCCCTATAAGGACAACATTCTCCATACACTTTGATGCAGACTCGCAAGAGTTAGGCCAGTTATTTCAAGTTGGGTTTTTTAACTGGATTGGGAAAGGAGTGGTTAGACCGAGGCCCGAAAGGCCTCCCTTCCAATCCCCACGGGTCCCTGCTATCCTCGTGCCTCCTCAGGTCTCATTACAGCCTGAAGTTCTCGAAAACGACGTATGGCAAGAGATTGTACACCCAGCAGTCTCCCAACATCATGGCTGGCCTAACTTGTCTTTACCTGCTCCCCCGCCTATCAATCAAATTGTCCAAGATGCCCCTATCCACTCACCAGTTCAGTCTTCCCATGCAAGAAAAAGGTTGAAAACCGAGGCCCACCATGCCCCTGACAAAGGAAAATCCATTGCTTCCCCTTCCTCACCCTCCAATGACTCTGATAAATATGTGTCCTCATGCATGCATTTGAGGGATGATTGCTCTCATGTGATCAGCGAGATTAGGCCTAAAGGCTCAACACATCCTAAGGAAAATTCAGAGAGATCAAAAGGTGAAAGCAGTAATAAGGGAAAGATTGCCTCCCATAGTGGAAAATATGGATTTTAAGTTTTTTTTTTATTATTATTAATTGTTGAGAACATTTGACTTTTGAAATTTTGGACAGCACACTATTTTTGGATATATGAGTAATATATTTTGGAAAGAATTTCAAATATCATTGAGAGAAATTGTCAAATATGAATGTGATGATGGGAGTCAAAAGGAAGGATGTTTGGTTTAATTAATTAGTTGTGTTATGATTGTTAAAAGCTAAAGGGAATCACAAGGGGTCCCACCTACTAGTTATTATTTATCTAAAAACCCTTATTATGATTTATTACTTTTCCCCCTTAACTAAAAAGTTGGTTGAGTTTTTAGTTATCTTAACTAATGAAGTAGTTCAACTACTTCAACCAATTCTAAATTGCTTAAAGGCAAAAGGAAAGGGAGGAACAAGAGGAGAATAGAAGGAGAAGCATACTAAGGTTTGCTCTTTGAGTTTTTGTTGAGATAATTCAGTTTTCATTCATTCCTTAATTCATTAGAAGCCTAATTTTTTTTTATGATAGCAGGGTCCTATTGTAGACAGCAAGATTCAGGGCTGGATTACATCATTCAGACACTTCTTTTTCAAAGGTGTTGATCTATCTTTGATAGTCTGTGTAGACTTGTTTGTTTGTGAATTAGATTTCATGACTGACAAAGGATATTGTGTAGAGTTGAGTGGGCAGCAATCTTTGGCAAGTTGATCCAGCTTTTAAAGTTCAATTTTTTTTATTTTTTGTCAGAAGTCCTTTTGTATGTTTCATTAGGGACGTCTAAGTTTGACTTTGGTCCAAAACTTCCTCAGGAAATTTTGTAAAGAGAACGATTCTTTGATGAATTGGAATGAAATAAATGATTTCTTTATGTCTCATCTGTTTTGATTATTGACTTGGTGTATTTACTTATGTCTCTATATTTATTTCAACATCTGATATGTTCAAAAAATTACATAAATAATGAATTTTTCAGCAAGCCTTTATTTATAAAAAAACAGCCTAAGTGTAAACAATACTCGTGAATTAGGATATCAATTTTGTTGGCTATAAACATAGGGTGATATTCTCGTCTATCTTTATTTATCCAAGAAGGATCTGAAAATGTTTGAGTAAGATCATTTCATATCTTTTCCTCAACATGGTTGAGATTAACTCTGGCCTTCGGGGGTTCTTTACTCAATGCTAATTGTAACACCTTCTTCTCGAATACCAAGTCTTTGGACTTCACGATCTGGTGCCACGCGTCTACTGGGGTCAAGTTATCATGGGTCCGGTCTAGTTAAATTTTTCGCCAAGGTTTTAACTACTTTATGTATTCATCAGGGGCCTCACTACCCATGCTCGAGAGGAGTGCCACATGGTGAATCATTAGAAGCGGACACGTGGCCCAATCAGCTTGGTGACACATGTCACATTCTAACTGGCATAACCATTCTTCCAAGGGTTCTTAACTCACTGACACTTGGCACACATCCCATGTGTCCATGTCACCCCAGGTGACTTTAGCAAGTCACGTCACTTCGGGACTTCAGGACTTCGGGCTTCGGAATATTTCACACTAGCACACTCCAATTCTCTTGAACGTTGAATTCTGAACAAGTTGATCTTCTAACACGCATCTCCTTTAATGAACGGTCTGGATTAACTCCGGACTTCGGAACTTCAGAATTTTTCACCTTAGCACACTTTGTTTCTCTTGAATGTTGAATTCCTGAACAAGTCAATCTGTCGACAAGTGTCCCTTTTGATGAATGATTCGAATTAACTCCAGACTTCGGGACTATAGGATTTTCCACTCTATCACACTTTTTTTCTCTCGAATGTCGAATTCCCGAACAAGCCAATCTGTCGACACGTGTCCCTTTTGATGAACAGTCTAGATTAACTCTGGACTTCAGGATTTTTCACTCAATCCCAATTTGTTTCTCTTGAATGTCAAATTCCTGAACAAGCCAATCTGCCAACATGTGTCCCTTTTGATGAATGGTCCAGATTAACTCTGGAATTCAAGACTTCAAGAGTTTTCACTCTATCCCACTTTGTTTCTCTCGAATGATGAATTCTCGAACAATCCAATCTGTCAACATGTATCCCTTTTGATGAACAGTCTGGATTAACTCCGGACTTCAGGACTTCGGGAGTTTTTACTCTAGCACACTCCGTTTCTCCCAAAGTGTCGAACTTTGGAACTACTATGAGATCTACGGCTCACAATCACTTGTGCGCAAATCTGATGGCTGAAATTTGTTCTTCACCACTATGCCTTACCTCTTTCTCTTGACTCGATCTAACAGTTATTATCTGTCTTCGTCCGATCCAACGTTCAATCACTTTTCCCCAGATCTATGGCGTAGATCCCCTCTAGTACTTCGGAGCTTCTCCGCTTTTGCTCCCTTTTATGACAATTAACTTCAAACAGCTGGAGCAGCAAAGTCCCTAAGGAATTTAGTGCTTAACCACCATTTTATTTTTCCCAAATCTGATGGTTGTGAAGGATCTTCCTTCTCCCGAACAGATCCTACGGTCCAAATTATAAACTTTGTGTCCCAATACCAGGGTTGCGGTGGTATCCTTCCTTTGTAGATTTTCTTAAACTTCTATACTTCTTGAGCTTATGAACACAGCCCAAGTGTTCACAGGGTGCCTTCCTGACACTCAGGAATTCTCTGAACTTCGAATTTTGTCCCTCTTGACAACAAGTCACTCTGAAACCTTTGTTTCATTAACCACTTACACGTCTCATCTAGGCTCAGTGTTGAAACCATGGCTCTGATACCATTCTGTAACATCCCTAGGCACCCAGGTCGATCCATGTTACTCCAAAAATGCTCTAATACCAATTTGTAACGTCCCCATCCACCAACAGGCTGGGCATCGTCACCTCAGACAGAGTTATTTTTCAGAAATATTCACATATAAAATTAACAGCAATAAATAGAGATAACATGAAAACATACATGCAGCAAAACACATGATATTATTACAAGAATCACAGACATGCACTTAAATACATCATTTAACCATTAAGCATAGAAAATATACTTATCTCTTAATTGAAGTACACCAACTATGTGCAGACCTTCCATGAACCTCCCAACCTTAGTCCACTCTGCTCATCACTCTCATTAGTGGATCACCCCTGAGCTGGGACTAAAATCCACCATGCAAGGGATTCCTAGGCTAGGTAGGGACAATAGAAAGTTGCAGAGTACAACAGGAAGGATTTCCTTCAAGGATCCACTAACACCCACAGCTCACATGCTCTCATTCCCCACATGTAAGTCCCACCTCAGGATTGTACACCTTCACTGTCACACAGTCCATCTCCTGGTACACCTCCCTTTCTGGGGCTTCAGCAACAGGTCGGATCAAGAATTCTCAAAGCTATTGGACTCCCTCTAGGAGAACTCACTTCCTCTGCACACTCTCTCACCTAGAGAGAGTTTCTCACAGGCCTGACAAGCTGATTCTTCTATCCATGGGCCTGAAAAACCGCTTCTTCACTCCCACTCCTCAACACATGGGCATGGTGATGGCAACAACAAAAATTGGATGAGGGGAACGGTACTGACCGAATAATACGCAGAAAACCTGCATGGTACAGGTGCAGCAAGGGTATCAATTTGAGTTTGTGGCAAAGGTTCAGGTATCTTGGAATTCAACAATGGCGGACTCGCTCACTGCGTACTTTCTCCATGCATCAGTGAGTCGAGGTAACATATGGCCAGCATGGTCAGAACTGTAAGAATGGTGAGAATCCCCCCATAAATATACATGCATCTTAGATGACACTTGGCTCTCTAGGAACACGTTCCTCCCACTTGGAACTCATTCCCCTCCCTAAAGGAACTTAGGATAAATTAATATCCTCTTTACAGCTTTTAGAATAATAATTGTATATTATTCTTTTAGGCTCTTAATCTTATCCCTTTTTCCTCAATCTCTTAGCCTCCTAGCTTACCCAACCTAGTGGAGTTCAGTCCCCCATACTCTTTCTTTTTGGTCAGTCTACATGCAGCGATGTTGTTATATTAATAATGTGGATATTTACATGTACAAAACAGGCTCTTGGCCTTTAACATCTAGGCTCCTAGCCTAATCAACACATAATCCTACCAACTTATAAATACTTGGCTCACCAGCCTACAAAACATGTTACATTCATAATTACAACAAGGGCTCGTCCTTGGGATATTACACTTCATAATTTAACTCTTAATCTTCACAAAGGGGATCAAACAATGGCCTCAAATCCAAGAACCTCTGTGAATTCATCTAGAGTAGGGACAAAATATGAAGAATCTATGCATCAATTCAATGAGGAAATGGAACACGTGAGCTAGATTGGTGAACCAACTAATACATGTTTGAAAGATGTTACTAGTCACTATGCTCAAGCCTCATTTAAATATCTATTAGGAACTTTAAAATTCTAGGCACTTACTATAGAATATATAGCATAAAGAAGAAGTGGGTAATTTTGCATAAGAATAATTCCATTCTCTATTTTGGGTCCGTTACAAGTTTTGTATGGACTGTGTATCTGCTTCTATGTTTTTACTATAACTTTACTATGATGTAATCTTTGTTGTAGCATTTATTGCAGCCTTTTTTTAACACAATTTACCTAGTTACTATTAAAAATAACAATAACAACAAAAGATGATTTTTTTGTGCAAGATGTTATCACTATTTGAAATATTAATATTAACAACTATTATCGTCAAGGTTAATTTGGTTGCAGATATTTTTCATCTCATTGTATATTTAGTATAAAAATTTAGAATTATTTTCAAGTTTTAATAGAATATTTAATCAAACAAATTGATGTAAGAAAATTAATTAAATATAATTTAGAATCGTTTACATGATTGCATGATGTTATCACTATATAAAATTGGAGGAATAATTACTTTGTTAGATTTAACTATAATCATTTTGACTTTATCGAAATTAATGAAATTTTTTGTGAATATTTAAGAACAAATTTTAAAGATAAATTTTAATTCAAAAAATTGATTTAAAATATCAATCCAATCATTGATTGAATCATTTAATCAAGTTTGTAAACATATTTAATCAACATGTTGTATCTTCTTACACAACAAAAACAAAACACCTTGAAAAATGATTAAACATTATATAATAACATTAAATTATTATAACTTTTTACAATCACAATTCAAATTAAATGTTTTAATATAGCTAGAGTTAGTATGGCATCTCAAATTTAAATGAGTGATAGATCTCAAATTGAACTTAAATACAAAGAAACCATTAATAATGTCAATCATTAACATACACCGTACATTTATAAATCAAACAACATCAACATGATATGAAAATACATAATATACATGAACAATAATATCAAAATCAATATATATGTTAGATACACATCTTGAATATGTCAAATATGGCATCTCAAATTTAAATGTGTGATACATCTCAAACTTTATTTAAAAACAAAGAAATCATTAACATACACATATTACATTTTATAAATAAAAAATAACATCAACATGATATAAAAGCAAAATATATACGAACGATAATATTAAAATCTATATATATATATATATATATATATATATATATATATATATATATATATATACAATTGCTATAAGCTAGGTCCACCACTAGAGATAGAGACATCAGTACCTTTGCCACTAGAGCTAGAGGCATTAGTACCTCTACTAGATAATAATGTAGAAAGTACCATCTAAGGAGGAGATGGTGGTCGATCTACTTCTAAAGGAGATCGTGGTTGGTCTACTATTGAAGGAGATGGTGGTTGATCTACTACTAAAGGATATGGTGGTCAATCTACCGCTGGAGGAGGATATGGTGGTTGGTATATTAGAGGAGGAGATGGTGGTCAATCTGCTAATGTAAGAGCCAAATAATTTAAACAACCAATTATTTTATACTTAGTCGTAAAATTTAAGAATTTCTATAATTTATCTCATTTGTATGCAAATTCATCAATATAATAAAATTTTATAACAAATTAAATTACAAATACAATGCATAATTCTTGGTAAATACCTGAACCTGATGCTATTATCCTCTGTTTTTCCGCCGCTTGCTTCCTTCCCGCTTCTGCAAAACACTACCCAAAACCGTCCTCCCTGCCAACTAGGTAGCTCCCTAGCCCCATGATATCAACGGATATCCTGGCCCTCCGTGCCCAAAACCCCCAGCAACTCCGGTGCACTATATCAATATCACTCATGAATTTTCACTTCTCTCTGCAATACTCCCAGCTCCCAAAATCCCTGGCCAACTCCCGTAGAATACCTACCGTCAAACTCATTCCCTTCCTTATCCCTCCTTCACTGACTCTCCTCCCCCTCATTAATTTCTTTATCTCCCCCTTATTAATTTCTTATACCCTTCTTTAATGCCTTATCCTCTCAGAATTAATAGGTTATCCCTTGTTGGGTACGTAACCTTTTTATAATATATATTATTAATCTATTAAATCTTTTACTCAAGTTATTAAACGTAATTTGTAGTTAAATTATTAATTAATTACTCACAATTATATCCTTTAATTAATTAATAACTCACTTAATTAATATCATTAAATCATATTTTTTTAATTAATACCTTGTTAACCCAATTAATCCCCTAATTAGTTTTACTTATAATTTCTTAAACATTTATCCAATTAGGGTCATTACACACACCCACCCTTCAGGAAACTTCGTCCCGAAGTTAAGGTATATTATGGTACAACGGAAAAGAGCATGGTTCACACATTCATAACAAGTAACTGACATTATCAGTAAGTAAGTCAAGAAATCTCATACATACTAGTGTATATGTACAAGAAATGCATGTGTAGCTAGTACATGCAAATCTCGTGCATGTACTAATAATAAAAACTGTCATCCTTTAGTAATTTATGTATGCATTCAATCCAGTCAGCAAGACTAGTCTTTTATAAAAGACAACAATCAATCAATTGTGTGAGAAATCCTTTAATTACAATTATCCGGTTCAATAATTTATTTTAAACACTTTGGTTTAGTTACGTAATAATGAATATTCATTTTTTTTTTTAAGGAAAAACATTAACTTCCACCACAAGACAGATCTCCATACTTTCTCAACTATTACTACTCATCCTTCCTCCCTAACCTACTTCCATCTCCATTCCTATCCTTCCTCTGCTAGACTATCTTGGAGTGTCAACTATATTGACCTAACTCCAAATAGAACCCATAAGTGGAAGTGTCGCTATCTCGACCAAGCTTCCCTAGCAGGCAACTGACAGTCATCATCACATGTCTTGGGGAGCGTGAACCAGCACCGTTCTCCCATGACTTCAAGTTTCGGAGGATACACGGTGGGAAATGCCTCCACCCCTCCTAATCATAACTAGGGTCCACACCCTACAATGGAGGATACATGGTGGGAAATGCCTCCACCCCTCCTAACAGAACTAGGGTCCACACCCTACAATGGAATATACAGTGGCACCATGTTGTTGGAGGTTTTGTCATTGTTTATTCGGTTTTGGGTAGTGTTGTTACCTGAAATCATGCACTGATCCACATATCATAGCAATGCATCCAAACCAATATAAATTCCAAATACAATATTCATACCATAATGTTTCTCGGTTAGTGGTCCTGATATCCACTTTCATCATCATTATCTCTTGGCTATTTCATAGCCCATAACCTGCAGATTAGTCTGTAACACAAACTCATACATTTCTATACATTATCATCATGTAACTGCATATTATCATCATTTCAATTTGGTATCCCGTACCGTTAAAATTAAATCAAAGTTTTTCAATTAGAAATAGATCTCATAATATCCCATAATTCAATTTCGATACCCATTCACAAGATTATCATTTACCCAAATAGATTGCATATTATCCAACATTATCCTAATAGCATTTAAACATTCATTTAATTCACATTCTCACAATGTGTCGCATCATATACATCATCATTAATTAACATTTAAACATTCATAAAGTTTACATTCACATAATAGATCGCATTACATACATCATCATTAAATAACATTTAAACATTCATAAAATTTACATGTATGTAGTAGATCGCATCATATACATCATCATCAAATAACATTTAAACATTCATAAAAGTTCATAAATTTTAAAGTTTAAGTATATCACTTAATAGTTTCACTGTGACTTACAAAATAAAGTATATAGGCCTCAGGTAATCCTGGCTGTCTAAGTCAAAAGGTGGTGTTACATACACCCCACCTTCGAGAAACATGGTCCCGAGGTGGTCAAAATAGTGAGGGATAGTCTCGCCGTAGTGTCTCGGCATCTTCCCAAGTAGCAGATCCTGGACTATACTTGTCCCACTGGACCTTAACTTGGTCTACCAGACGGTTCCTGAGCTGTTGGACTCTACGGTCCAATATGCGTAACAGTTCTACCGTGAGGGTTCCCACGTCCGATACCTGCAATTCCTTCCAATTTAGTTTATGTGATTCATCAGCAACATAATGACGTAAAACAGATACATGAAATACATTATGAGTTTTATGCAAGTGGGGTGGCAGTATGAGACGATAGGCAACGGGTCCAATTTTCTCTTGGATCCTGAACGGTCCTATAAACTGAGGTAACAACTTTGTCCCCTTCCCGAACCATATGGTACTCTTATTAGGCCTAATACGAATGAAAACCTGGTCTCCCACTTCATAACTTTGGTCGGTCCTGTGTGCATCTGCATAGCTTTTCTACCTATCCTGTGCTTCCTTTAATCTCTGCCTAATCTGAATCACCTGTTCCTCCATTTCTTGAATTAATTCTGGCCCAACTATTACTCGGTATTCTAGTCTATCCCAACTCAATGGTGTTCTGCATGGCCTCCCATACAAAGCTTCGTAGGGTGTCATTCCAATGGAACTATGATAATTGTTATTGTAGGCAAACTCTACCAAAGGTAGGTACTTCTCCCACTGGGTCTGATTATCCATTACATACATCCTAAGCATGTCTTCCATGACTTGATTTACTCTCTCAGTCTTCCCATTTGTTTCAGGATGATAAGTTGTGCTTAAGTTCAACTGAGTCCCCAACGCTAACTGTAAACTTGTCCAGAACCTAGAAGTGAATCTGGAGTCCCTATCTGAAATGATCTTCTTAGGTATCCCGTGCAAATAGATAACTTCTCTTACAAACACACGTGCCACATCAATGACATCATAAGTGTCTCTAACCAGAATGAAATGAGCACTCTTGGTTAACTTATCCACTATCACAAGAATGGCATTGTGTCTATGGGATGTGAGCGGCAACCCTACAACAAAATCCATAGAGATGACTTCCCACTTGGACATAGGAACATCATGTGGTTGTAGGAGGCCTATTGGGTGATGGTGGTCGGCTTTCACTTGTTGACATTCTAGGCATTTGGCGATGAAATGGACTACATCGTGCTTCATGCCCACCCAGAAGAAGATCTTCCTCATATCTGCGTACATCTTCTTCACACCCGGATGCGCACAATAAAGTGATCTATGGGCTTCCTTCAGTATGATGCTTCGAATATCCCCATTCTCGGGGATGTACATACTTCCTCGATATCTTAACAATCCGTCTGTTTCTAGATTATACCCTTCATACTTTGGAGCTAACTGCCTCCCGCTCTGGAGGTTTGAAGTGACCTGTAAATACCAACTGTCTCCAGGGAGTTGTGTCAACACATGTTCCCTTAGATTGACCTTTAAGGTTACCAAGGAGAAGATACGTGGTCTCCTACTCAAGGCATCTGCGACCACATTTTCCTTTCCCTTTATGTACAAAATACCAAAATCGTACTCACTCATAAACTCACTCCATCGCCTTTGCCTGGCATTCAGATCTCTTTGAGTGAAGAGATATTTTAAACTTTGATGGTATGTTTTGAGCTCAAAGTTTCGCCCAACAAGATAGTGCCTCCAAAGTTTCAGAGCTAGCATTACAGCTGCCAACTCTAAATCATGAGTCGCGTATAGCTCCTCATGTTTCTTCAAATTCCTTGACGCATAAGCTATCACTCCTCCATCCTGCATTAGCACGGCCCCCAATCCTTGCTTCGAGGCATCCGTGCAGACCGTGAAGTCCTTTTCCATATCTGGCACTCGTAGAATTGGCGCACTAGTTAGTAACCTCTTAAGCTCAATGAACGCCCTATCACACTCTTCTGTCCATTCATACCTGGCCCCCTTGCATTGCAAAGTGGTGATGGGTTTCGCTATTTTTGAGAATCCTTCTACAAATCTCCGGTAATAACTTGCTAGCCCCATGAAGCTTCTCACCTCATGGGCATTTTTCGGCACTGGCCATTCCATAATGGCCTTTACCTTTTCTGGGTCCACAGAGATTCCTTCGTCGGAAATGATATGACCTAAATAGTGGATTTCTTTCTAGAAGAAGGAACACTTCAACAGCTTCCCATACAATTTGTTCTCTCTAAGGCAGGACAACACTATTCGCAAGTGTTCCTCATGTTCTCTTTCATTCTTGGAATAGATGAGGATGTCATCTAAAAAGATTTGTACAAAACGGTCTAAGTACTTCCGGAATACGTCGTTCATGAGGCTCATGAATACTGGTGGCGCATTGGTCAATCCAAAAGGTACTACAACAAACTTGTAATGTCCAAACCGAGTTCGGAAGGCAGTTTTTGGGATATCACCTTCCTTAATCCTTAACTGATGATACCCTGATCGCAAATCGATCTTTGAGAATACCGTTGCTCCTTTCATCTGATCGAAGAGGTCATCTATTTGCGGCATCAGGTACCTATTTTTCACCGTAGCACGGTTCAAATCCCTGTAGTATATACACAGTCGTAAGGATCCATCCTTCTTCTTTACAAAAATCATCGGTGCGCCCCAAGGTGAGACACTAGGCCTTATTAGCCCTAAGTCCAGTAACTCTTTCAACTGCATTTGCAATTCACAAAGTTCTGGCGCTGTCATCCGATATGGAGTCTTGGAAATTAGTTCTGCACCAGGTTTTAGCTCAATGGTAAAATCAAGCTCCCTCTCAGGAGGTAACCCTGGTAACTTGTTTGGGAAAACATCCTGAAATTCTGCCAGTACCGGGTACTGATCCAATGAGGGTCCCTTCCTTTCATTCACTGCTTCCACTACATAAAGTCGACACCCTTTCCTCAAGCATCACTTAACCTTCATAGTTTATATAAAGCGTAACGACACTTTTCTCTGTACACCCTGGATCTCTACTAGTCTTCCTTCATCATCGACACAAAGCACCCTCTTTGCGAAACAATCTACCAAAGCTCGATGAGTTGCTAACCAATCCATTCCAATGATTAGGTCATACGCCCCAAGAGCAGTGACGTATACCTTTAACCTGGTAGTACACACTCCCAGGTCTACTATACAATTATCAACACTAGGTCCTACTGCTTGTTTTTCCCCCGAAGCCATCTCGACTTGTTTAAATTCATTGTGCTCGTAGGCTGCCAACCCACTCTTTTCTAATGCAGATGGTGAAATGAAACTATCTGTCGCACCAGAATCAAACAAAATCTTAACATTGATATGATTTAGCGTACCTGATGACTCCACCACCGTGGATTGATGTTCGGCCT
>JASDQU010099893.1:1115183-1140999 GCA_032191745.1 Picea mariana | reverse complement strand
ACCTATTTTTCACCGTAGCACGGTTCAAATCCCTGTAGTATATACACAGTCGTAAGGATCCATCCTTCTTCTTTACAAAAATCATCGGTGCGCCCCAAGGTGAGACACTAGGCCTTATTAGCCCTAAGTCCAGTAACTCTTTCAACTGCATTTGCAATTCACAAAGTTCTGGCGCTGTCATCCGATATGGAGTCTTGGAAATTAGTTCTGCACCAGGTTTTAGCTCAATGGTAAAATCAAGCTCCCTCTCAGGAGGTAACCCTGGTAACTTGTTTGGGAAAACATCCTGAAATTCTGCCAGTACCGGGTACTGATCCAATGAGGGTCCCTTCCTTTCATTCACTGCTTCCACTACATAAAGTCGACACCCTTTCCTCAAGCATCACTTAACCTTCATAGTTTATATAAAGCGTAACGACACTTTTCTCTGTACACCCTGGATCTCTACTAGTCTTCCTTCATCATCGACACAAAGCACCCTCTTTGCGAAACAATCTACCAAAGCTCGATGAGTTGCTAACCAATCCATTCCAATGATTAGGTCATACGCCCCAAGAGCAGTGACGTATACCTTTAACCTGGTAGTACACACTCCCAGGTCTACTATACAATTATCAACACTAGGTCCTACTGCTTGTTTTTCCCCCGAAGCCATCTCGACTTGTTTAAATTCATTGTGCTCGTAGGCTGCCAACCCACTCTTTTCTAATGCAGATGGTGAAATGAAACTATCTGTCGCACCAGAATCAAACAAAATCTTAACATTGATATGATTTAGCGTACCTGATGACTCCACCACCGTGGATTGATGTTCGGCCTAGCGGTTATTAATTGTTGCGTAAATATGGTGGTTGTTGCTTGCTCTCCCCATTGGCGCCTTTCCTTCTCTATGCATGAACCCTGATTGTAACTCCGGGCAGTCACGCTGGTAATGGGGTCCTCCTCACCCCCAACAGGTAACACCATATTGAACCTGTGCATTGTTATGTGTCTATCTCTGAAATGAGTTCCTTCCCCTGGAACCCCTGCCCCTGCTCATTGTTCCCTGAGATGGTCGTGGTCCTGTCTGCACTGTTGGCGATGAACGAGATGTTGCACTCGCTGCCATTGAAATCCCTGAAGCTACTGTCCTTGGCGTGAATCTGTTACCATATGGCGGTGGCCTTGAGCTCCCTCCCCTAGGAAACGTCCTCAGGGCCTTTCCTACGAACCCCGGGCGATGCGAAAATGTCAGTCTTGCACCCCCAGTCAAGTTCATATGTTCTTCCATGTAATGCACATTTTCCACCGCTTCTGCTACTGAAGATGGTTTCCACATCCGTACCATAGCTCTTATCCTAGGGTTCAATCCATAGATGAAGCACTCTGCCTGTCGTTGGTCGTTATCCATATATGACACATATTTGACTAGTTCCATAAACCTGATCTCATATTCTTCTACAGTTTTGTTTCCCTGTACTAAGGCATGAAATGCCCCAACCTGTTGTTCCTCGTAGTACGCCGGTAGATAATTCCTCTTGAACCTCTCCTCGAAAATTTCCCAAGATACCGTGTCTGGGGTAAGGTGCATTTGTCTTTCTAGGTTACCCCATCAGTTCAAGGCATTGTCCCTTAACTGAAAAATGGCGATCTTCGCCTTTGATTTGGACGCATAGTCCCTTAAGGCAAAACACCTTGTCATGCCTTCCAACCATGCTTCCACGCGTTCACTGGCATGACCTCCGGCAAACTCCAGAAGTTTGATCTTCTGCAACTCTCGCGTGATGTCTTCAGGTGGAGGTCCTCCCCCTGAATCCCTTGACGCTTATGGATTACCCATTCCAGACGGTGGGGGTTCCACTTCAGTCCCTGCCAGTTGTCTCCCCTTTAAAGTCTCGTTGATGGCTTCCAACGAGCACAGTATGAGGGCTAGTTCGGGCGATGGTGGTGGTGGCGCTAGTGATGTTGGCGGTGCTTGCGACGACGCTCCTCTGCCTTGATTCCCTCGAGTCCTGACCATCTTGTATTATTTGACCTGCATCAACCCAAGTTGTCAGGGTGAGTTCCAGGATGTTTCAAATTGGTGCTACTCAAACTAGAAACAGGGTTAGGCGTAATTTTTATTTACTTGTCTGTAAACAGACGTTACTCCATTAGGGGATTGGCTAGGTTAGGGTTAGGTTTAAGCATCTAAGCTTTGTTTCTTCGCCCCTACGAAAATAAATATTGGTTCCTTTTCCCTGTAGCTACGCTGGCTTGGCGCCTTACTTGCCACTTCCTAGGCTTACTCTCCTAGTGCATATGTCGCCTCCTTCCCGCTTGTCCTAGTCTGAACCCTTTTAATTTACGCTTACAACTTGATTAAAAATGACTCCCGGCCTTATGTTTATTAATTTACGCCGATATGCGTACACCTATTGAAAATGGCACAATTAATGATCTTTTAATCTTAATTAACCTCAAACCCTGATCTGATGGCTATGCATTGAAGATGTTGGCATATTCTTAGTCGTCCTCCAAAATCAATGGGCTAGATTTATTGTTCATAACTTTCTCGCATTTATCAGGGTATCCATTAGCATGTTTACTCTCTCTCTCTCTTTTTTTAAACATTTACCTAATCACATTAAAAAAATTTGTTGTAAGGTTATATAATTACCACGTTTAAGGATTAAATAGGATTAAACTGCGGCAACTGAATAATCGTCCACAACTGCCAGCCACGTTTCGGCGTTCACCAGCGCTATGTACCTTTCGATGTTAGTGTTCTTCTTAAGACGTCGCGTTGAGCACATACGTCCCTTTGTGGGCTCCTCCATTTATGTCTTTGGCGCTTGATAGCTTGGTGTGTGACCTGTATGGCTCTAAAAGGCGCTTGATAGCTTGGCATGTGGTCTTGGGTATGACAATTAAAGTAATTAAATGTGAAATTATTTGTAAAAGAAACAACGCATGGCGCGTTGGTAGGGCGGCCATTGTCAAAGATTTGCACGGTTGGGAGGTCCGAGGTTCGAATCCCACGGAATCCATAAAAATTTATACTTAGCCCTATATTATTAAATTATTTAAATAAAAACTCATAATTATATATATATATATATATATATATATATATATATATATATTAATTTAAAATTGTATGCACGCGTATTATTACTTTTAAATAAATTATTACAACTAAAAAAAAATGATAATTTAATTATTAAGAAGGCGTATTAATATTTTTAAACAACTTATTAAACCAAACATTTTTATATAAAAAAAAAATATAGCGGTGGCATTCGCTGGCAGCCCTTAAGGTCGGCTTCTGGCATGAGGCCCACATGCCCGGCCTCTGGCTCTTAGTACCAAACACCTAAGTTGTTCCTTAATCCTAACGTTGCCTCGCTTCTGCCTCTCGTCTCTTTGCTCTGCTCTTGGCGTTGGTGTTGCAGTAGTGAAGTATGTATAGGTTGTGCCTTTGGCACCAGCTCGGCCAGTATGCCCAATACGTTGCACGTAATCCTCCATAGAGCCAGGAAAATCATAGTTGATAACGCATTTTATATCCTTAACATCCAAACCCCGTGCAGCAACATCCGTAGCAGTCATAATAGGGCTCTTTCCAGCCTTAAATTCTGGTAAGACCCAGTCTCTCTCAGCTTGGCTTTTATCTCCATGAGTTGACAGTGCTGGCTTTTATCTCCATGAGTTGACAGTGCTTATCTTTTTGGAAACAAAGAAAAAAAAATTGTGACCAAGTTACTAGGAATGAATCGAAGTCTGTATAACAGCACTGGTCAAAGCCTTAAGAGCAGAGATGGGGATCACGAAGGAGATGGTAGAGACGTCCTTCACCATAAAGCTGCAACCAACTTACCTGGTCAGTGTTTTGTTTTTGTTTTTTTTAATTTGATTTTAGAACAATTTGTAATTCCACTGGTTTGGGCTTATTCTGTGTGATGGGGTGTCGCAATTCCTCGTAATTTGCTTCTTTATTTCATTGACCCCTTCTTTGATAATATGCAGCTCGATGGTATTTGGGGCGTTGTGGTTGTTCCAAATTGTTATTTGGGGGGGTTTAGGACTGTTGTCATGGATCTACTCATGAAATTTGCCAGTGGACTTTATGCGGATACGAACTAGGTTTTTTTTTTTTCATTTTTTTTTTATTTAAGAGATTGGCTAATACTGCGTTTTTTTGTAATATTAAATATCTACAATAAATTATCTGCTATCTGGCCTAGTTTACTTAAATAGATTTCCATCCTTCATCTGCACTAAGTAATTTTATTTCTATCTTGTTTTTCTGCTACGCCCGGGCCTGTCTTATTACGTCTATAACAACAATGGGTCGATGTGAAGCGATATCTCTACGGGCAGTGTGCCTATTCTTTTTATTTGTAACGCGAAAAATAATCCATGCTTCAGGTACGCTCACCAGTGAATGGTTCTAAAGAAGGTGTAATCAGTCTTAAGGATTTCTTTCTATTGTAACGCCCACAATTTAATGCCTCTGGTAGCACGCCATATAATCGTTATAAAAGCTCTCTCTCTAACTCAACGCCCTTTCTTTCCTTTCCTTTAGGCAGCGCTCTTTCACGAGGCAGCGTGCCAGTTGCCCACCAGCCAGCAAGCGAGACCCAGCCAGATAATGCCAGTCGCACGCTGGTTGTTCTCACACAGGTGTTGCATGTGGAAAGGAAGCGCGCTAGGCGTGGGTTCGATGACAGCAGGACTTTGGTAGCGTGCGTGTTGTTGCTAGACTCTTCTATACGAGAAGGTAAGAAACAGAGACAGATTGAATTGACTCAGCAGCAGGAATTGATGAAGTATCAGTCGAATCGGAACTTGTTGATCCCCCAGTAGCACTCGCAGTTCAAGATTGAGATACAGATCCCATTGGAGCATCACCCGTAGATCCACTAGTAGCGGTTGGAGTTTACCTAGTTTACTTAGCACCACCTGAAGCGGCAGATCTATTTTGTTTGTTTTATTTCTATAACTAGAGGAGGGAATTTGAGCGGTAACCCTAGACAGTTGGGTTTCTATTTAGTATCGGATATTTTTAGAAGAAAGTTAGTATTAATTAGGAGTAGGTATAGTAATGAATAGAAAACTATTGATAGTCTTTGTGTTTACTTTATGTCTTGTTAACTAAAGGTATTTCTAACAAACAAAGCTCGGTACAATGAACGGTTCATCTCTACATACATGGCAGGTGTATAAACGCTTAGTTGATTTTCCTGGAGCAAATGCGCAAGCAGCAGCTGTAGTTGCCCTATATAATCTTGCAGAGGTCAATATGGACTGTCGATTGAGGCTTGCTAACAAACGCGGGTAACTTCCTTTCCTTCGAAGAGATTACTGTCAAAAAGTGGCATTCAGCGTTTTGTATTATTTGGCATGCAAAACTAGATGTTTGTATCAATGATAAATTTGAATTTTGCATTGGAGTTAAAATTAATTATCATTTGTAACTATCCTTGATGTATGTTTTACTTTGGTAACTTTGTAATGTATTTATATCTATTTATTTATTTACCTATTTATTTATTTTTTAATTTTATGTGTTTTGTTTGCAGGTTAAGCGTAGCTGGGAACTTAGGGTTTTACCACAACTAAGTAGGAGTGTTTATTTAAATTGAAGGGTGGGTAGGTAGGCCCTTGGTTCCAGATTTGAACCAGGGCTCTGATACCAAATGTAAGAGCCAAATAATTTAAACAACCAATTATTTTATACTCAGTCGTAAAATTTAAGAATTTCTATAATTTATCTCATTTGTATGCAAATTCATCAATATAATAAAATTTAATAACAAATTAAATTACAAATACAATGCATAATTCTTGGTAAATACCTAAATACCTGAACCTGATGCTATTATCCTCTGTTTGTCCGCCGCTTGCTTCCTTCCCGCTTCTGTAAAACACTACCAAAAACCGTCCTCCCTGCCAACTAGGTAGCTCCCTAGCCCCATGATATCAACGGATATCCTGGCCCTCCGTGCCCAAAACGCCTAGCAACTCCGGTGCACTGTATCAATATCACTCATGAATTTTCACTTCTCTCTGCAATACTCCCAGCTCCCAAAATCTCTGGCCAACTCCCGTAGAATACCTCCCATCAAACAACTTCCCTTCCTTATCCCTCCTTCACCGACTCTCCTTCCCCTCATTAATTTCCTTATCTCCCCCTTATTAATTTATTATCCCCTTCTTTAATGCCTTATCCTCTCGGGATTAATAGGTTATCCCTTGTTGGGTACGTAACATTTTTATAATATATATTATTAATCTATTAAATCTTTTACTCAAGTTATTAAACGTAATTTGTAGTTAAATTATTAATTAATTAATCACAATTATATCCTTTAATTAATTAATAACTCACTTAATTAATATCATTAAATCATCTTTGTTTAATTAATACCTTGTTAACCCAATTAATCCCCTAATTAGTTTTACTTATAATTTCTTAAACATTTATCCAATTAGGGTCATTACAGCTAATATAGGAGGGGATGGTGGTTGGTATGTTACTAAAGGAGGAGATGGTGGAGGTGAAGGAGGAGGAGGAGGTGGAGGAGTACCATCCTTAGCAGATGAATTTGAAGAAGAAGACTAATTGCCAACCCTCAACCATGGGGAAGGATAATCCATAACATGCAACCTCAAGGTCCCACATGATCTCCCGAGATCATATAGGGGCCACTCTATGGAGAGCCTTCAATGCACATATACGATCCATCATTTGTTGATAGAATATGTGATCTTGTTTATATGGAATGTCGGGTTTCTACACCTAATGTGGCTCATCTAGCTCAACCATCTCCTTATCATGTTGGGGAGGCACCTCCCCAACATACATGCCAACATATGCAAAATAGTAAACAATAATAATGAGACAATTCAAACAAAATATTACAATCAATTACAAGTGTGTTAAGTAAGACAAAAAAATATGCAACTAGATTAATGAAAATATAACCATAATATTACCTCTTGCATCTAGTGACTCATCTTGACTAAATAGGACATTCGCACATCCTCACTAGTCCATCCCTACATGTGGGTATTATATAAGATTGATGATGTGACCATCCTCACTAGCTAATAAATCCAATACCTCTAAACAAACATGTATACATGGCCACTATGGTTGGCCCCTCTTCGAAAAAATACTCCCCCACTTGTGCCTATGCACATCAGTCATCAGCCTAGAAGGGAGGCAATCGTGTGTAGGTCAAATCACTAAAAACCTCTCAAAAAATAAAGTAAATAACTCTGGAGCAAAGGAGAAGAGAAATTTGTCCATCAAACACAACACAACAATGATCGAGAGAAGAAACAAACTATCACAAAAAAAGGCAAACCAATTGATCGGTTTGAGTCTTTGAACTAAACTATATACATAGTGAATTAGAGGGAAACTGATGAGCTACCCATCAAAGGTATAGTGTGCCAATGTCATGACCATAAACAATAAGCACCTAACATTTTCTACACTAAATGAATGTAAACGCAACTATCCCCTAACAATCTAGAAGGCACTAAGGTTAATGATGATTTCACTGACATATGTGTACACATATGCCATCTAACTCTCTCCCACAACACTAGGAGATAGATCAGGGAAATAGAGAAAATACCCCCAGACAACCCAGTGATGAAATAAATTCCCTTCTTTGTAGGCTAGTACCATAGATCAGGACCAACCCTGAAATCCTACCTAACATGATTTTGGTGATGAATTAACTACATCAACAAGCATGTGTTCCCATTGAGGGATTTATCCTCCTCATAAAACTTGAGGTCAGCATTTCATTAAAGAAGGCAAGTCTACATTGTAATAGGATGAGGGTATATATATATATCTCCCTCTCCTGAGCCTCCCACTCATGTATGAAGTTGTATAGGTTGACCTATTGTTCTTGTTGTTTCCATCATCATGGTCTTTGATTCACATAAAAATTTCGTTAGCCACACACACATACAACATAAACAATCTATACTAAATTATCATTTTTAATACTCATTAAATATTAAATCATTTTGTAAAAAAACTATGTAAAACTCATTGATGTTCCTTATTTATATAAACACACCACCAATGATTCGAATTTATTTCCACCACATTGTCACCATTGTTCTTGATTAAATATTAATGCACTGGTAAATTATATAAGGTTTTTTTAATATTATTGGTAAGTGGTGCACCATTAAATATTAATGCACTAGTAAATTATATAAGGTTTTTTTAATATTATTGGTAAGTGGTGCACCATTTGTGTGGGGCATTCGGTGTTCCTTGTATGAAAGAACACACAAATAACAATACATCTATACATTATTTGGTGGTCCCTTGTCCCACAAACAAGGGGGTCTCATACACCAATTTGGTGTCTGGCTTGGTCGTGACCTTAAAAATAGATTATTATTATTATTATTATTATTATTATTATTATTATTATTATTATTATTATTATTATTATTTGAAGTGCACCACCAAATTTGAAAATTTTAATTTATCAAATTTGATTATCCATGCAATTATGATGTCATAGAGCATTGGTCACAGTGCCTCCTTACATTTCAAAGAAAACCAATAAAAGAAGGGAAATTAATTTAATAATAATTCACTCAATGGTGCACTATATTTAAATGGATGCATTGACTACAATACATGTGTACATTTTGAAGTGCATCAACAAGTTTGAAAATATGTAATGTATTTAATTTGATTACTATTGTGTTTTTTGTGTACGAGAGCATCGATTACAATGCCATGTACATTTCCACTCGTACCAGTAAGGGCAGGAAAACACAAAAATTTAAATGGACTTTATCATGTGCTTGTTACATACGCAAGCACCAAGCTTGGTGCCTTAGTACATTTCCATGAGCATCAACAAGTAGGAAATATCTATATAGATAAAACTCCACTCAATGGTGTGTTTATAATATGTAGTAGTGCTGCCAACAATCTCTCCTAGTATTATAAATATTATAAAAAGCATCGAAAAAATGTGAAATTATTTTTTTAGTTTTCGGTTTCAACTATGCGCTGAATTTAACTGAATGCACCATGCATAGTGCATATTATTAATAACAGGGATGCACTACACAATTTTGTACGAAGCAAATAGTTTGAATGCACTGNATAGAAATTTAAAAAAAAAAAAAAAAAAAAAAGAGGCAAATTCAATCCCAATTCAAAATTCTAAACTGTTAATAATTTCAATGATGGGATAACAATCAATTTATCTAGTCTCTTCCCTATGGAGGAGGCATGGTTGTTTCATAGAGGAAAATTAAAAATTTGGTAACATTTTGCAAAATTCCAAAACAAAACAAATCAACTAGGGAAGCAAATGAATCAAGCAATTTGGTCACATGGTAGCACGAACAATTGAGGGATCGTACAGGGATGATGAACATCGATGCTTGTATGGTTTGAAGCAATATGAAATATTACTAAAATTATGGCTTGGAAAAAAAAATTAAATTTTACCCTACCTCAGTGTACCTAATAGTAAGACAAATTAGTGCATTTCAATGTTCCAAGCACACCACTCGGGATTTTAAAATATATTAATTGGTGTGCCATTTTTGTTAGTATGCACTGGTGCATGAACTAATTATTAAGCACACCGTTAAGTTTTTGTAATTTATTTAACTAAAAATTGATATTTTATAATAAAAAAATTTAAATGTTATTCAATGCTTCTTACGCACAGATGCACTAGTGTGCATACTATTTACAAATGCAACAATTAGGTTTTTTTTATGCATCGATAATGGAACACACTAAAGTGTCCTATATGGGAGTGCATTGATAAGTTTTTATAATATTTTTAAAATAAAAGCTATGTTATTTAACAAAATGGCTAAACCTTATCCAATGTGTTATATATAAGGACACATTGATGTGCTTATGGTTTAAATATGCATCAACTAAATTTTTATCATGAAAGAATAAAAACGACCTGCAATGTGCCTATAGAGGGAACACATTGTTCCATCATTATGGGAGTGCACCATAAAGTTTTTTGTAATTTTTTAAGATAAAAATGATATTGTATAGTAAAATTTCTAAATCGTATTCAATGCATCTTAAATAAGGACATGCCAGTGTGCTTATGGTTTAAAGAAGCACCCACTAGAGTTTTATCACAAAATAGTAAAAACAACCTATGGTGTGCCTATAGTGAGCGCACACTAATAAGTTTTTGTAGTTTTTTAAAACAAAAACAAATGTTGTATGATAAAATGTCTAAACCTTATTCAGTGTGTTTTATATAATGACACATCAATGCACTTTCGATTCTAATATGTGTTATGGCACAAGTTGTAGGTTGGGAAAATCCCAACCCAGCCACAAAAGAAATGTTATAACTATGGGTCACTACACCCAATGTCACCTCGATGTAGGTCCCACACTTAGGGGGTGACTAAGGTCACTCCTGGGAGGCAATCCCAGAGACCCTAGGGAAAATGAAAGAAGAAAGGAAAAGGTAATGGAGAGGCCCCTAGAAGTCAGTATACTAAGTGGAAAAGAGGAAAAGGGAGATGCCTTGTTGACCAAGTAATGCTACCCCAAAGGATGTGTTTGTTTGCCCGATGATTGTACCTACCCGAGACACAAGAAAAATCCAAATGAAAAGCAATATATCAAGTGGATCACCAAGTTAACCTTTTTGTCCCTATTTTGTGGCAGTTATATCAGAAGTAAAAGGTCTAGACTAGTTAGCAATGTCAGCAATAAAACTAGTAACCAATGTGGACCGAAAATATCACTTCAAGACTGAATAAATATGGTTGTCATAAGAGTAAATTTCTACAGCAGTATATCATCCTTATGGGTGTAGGAAATGATGGAGAATATCATAGAAATCAGCCACTAAAAGTTAGAGATGATTAGCCCAAAAGATACGCCCTAATTGGTAGGTTAGGTGAGTGATGTTAGGGAGAGTTTCTAGGGTTAGTTTATGAGATATTAGTGGTTAGTGTTAGGGTTTTCTGCAGCCTAATGGTTGTAGGAAACAAGTTAGTATAGCAATGAGAATTTTTGGGAGAAAGGGGACACCCTAAGGGAGGAATAATCCCCAAGGCATCAAGATCACTATCCCAAAGAGACAACTTTAAAACTTGAAAAATTCACATTTACCAAGGCAACAATGTATTTCTCCAATGCTATAATTAAATGACTAGTTCCTTTAAAAATGGGTTAATGGAGTCAACCAAAGAAAGAGCTAGAGGTACTACCTCTTGGGGGTGTAAATCCTCTTACTCCCCAAGGCAAGTATCTCTAGCTAGGGTTTAGGCTAAGAGGGTGTATTCCCTTATACTTCTCTTATCAAACCCTTGTTAAACTAATAGCATGTAAGAATAAAGTGATGGAGACTAAGGTGGGGGTGTATGCCCTTATACTTCTCACCTATCTCCAGCAAATAACCTTGACTTGAAAAATAAATGATATCAACAATGTAGAAACCTTACCAATTCAAAGAAAAAGCTAAGACAAACCACCATAAAAGTTAGAGAAAATCCTTCCAAGAATAGTGCATCACTTCCGTCAACCAACAATACAAGACATAGCCATAAACAAAGCACAAGAAATAGAACTACCAAAAGAGAGAGAAAATTTCAGTCCAAGTACTTCTCCAAGATGGGAGAGTTATGTTAAAATGATATCTTATGATCTCTTATTTATACAAAATGTCACTAAGATACTTTGTCCACATAATTAAGGGTAAACCACAAGACTAGGGGTCAACAACCCTAATATTTCCCATTTTACAAAGTAATATTAAACAATTCACTTTAATTTCACATTTGCACAAAGAAAAAAAGCCCTAGTTATAAGGATGTCACCTCATTAGGGAACGTTTTGGCACTAGGAGAAGGTCGTTGGTGATGGAGGAGTGTAGAAAGGCTTCCCAAAGACACATGTCAAGATTCCAAATAGCTTCCTTCATGGTCAAAGCCTCAAGCCTCTCAAAACGTCCTTGTGCCAATGCATGTCAACCTCACCACCAAACCCTAACCCCCCTAGGTGACGTCATGCCTCTAAAGGTGATATTTTGCCTCTCCTAGGAAAAACATTTGGCATGTGGGAGCTAGGTTTTTTCTTCCAAATCTCTTCCATGCCTTCAAAGTTTTATCTCTCTCATCCGACTTTCAGGCCCTTAGCATCCACCTGTGGGATTCAAGCCCCATGGAAGCCCAAGCTAGGCTTGTTCTTCCAAAATTGTCCACCAACTAGGTCCTGCAAAGGCAAATAAGCACACCCTCCAAGGATATCAAGTCATAACATCATGATAAGTGAATCCAATCAATAAATGAGCCACCTAATCATGTGCATCAAATATTACTATGTCAAACAATTTAATGCTCAAAGACATTATGCGACTTGTCAAGCTTGCATATGGGAGGGTTGACGAGGTGTCCTATTGGGTATATCTTTCCGTGGTTCAAGGAGAGTTTCCAAGAGATCCATCTCTAAGCCATGTAAAGTGGGTGAAGTGGTTAAGGGTCAAGACTCAATGGGCATGGGGTTCATGACATACAAGGGGATGTATTGTCTCATTCATGGGTGCCTTTGTAGAGGGTGTGTGGTACCTTTGTTTGCAATGCACTTTTTCCAATCCCATTATTTTTCCATTCTTTGTTTCTTTCATAATTTTAAGGAAAATTTGAAGGCCATAGACCTAGCGTGGTGTCCAAATAATGGCAGTGTCACCCACAAATACCTAGTGGAAATGAGAAGGTTGGCTCGTGATGAGACCCCCTTTCTCTCAGCCATGCAACTAAGAGACATTACCCTGGATTGGGGACCAGATGATGGTAATTCATATCACTAGATATTCATGGACATGATAGGTTGATTCATGATGAGACATCCTATCCTCCAACTAACCTTTTTAAGCATTCTTAATCATATGTCGTGTGGGTCCCCCTTTTCTTAAAGATATGTGTTTCATTACTTTCTTGGGTGATCCTTGGGCGAAGCATCTAGAAGGTTTATACATAGGCTTTTATCTTTTACCCAACATCAATCCCTCTGGGCCTTCAGCCCCTTCTTCCCATAGAATGAGGGAAAACCCCTTCTTGGGTCAACACACCCTAAAATCCCAAGAGATAAGGAAATGGGGGGAAATATTTATGGAAAGTGGTAAGTATGGTCGGGAACGATACAATGGATCTTCAAGCGAGTTCCTAGTAGAAAACCCATCCCCAAGGAATACCACTTACTAGGGCACATTGTCAACCACCAAGGTGAAGCAGGGAAAAAGGCATAATGTCCAAGCATATATCATGAAATCTAAAGAAATCTAGGATACAACATACTTAAATGACTCAAAAATTGAAATGATGTTCACCATAATACTGACTTGTACCTCATGGACCAAGGCCCGCTGCCTTATAGAAGCCAGTTGGTGTGATGGATGTCATCTGAAAATATGTGACCTTTGTAGTGGTGAGAAGGGTCTCCATCTGTACAAAAATGATAATGCTAGTCATGTATTCTCTTGGCATTCCATATCTGCAACTTGAGGACCTCAAGACATAATCTCCTTAGTTATCCACAAAATGGGGATAACATATGGCTCCTACATGGGGACATGTGCTCGTCGTAGAGCACATGAGAACCTTAGCATATTTTGGTAGACATGTTCCTACCAAAAACTCGGAAAAGGGGATAAGAGCATCTAGGGTGGTGCTATCACCCTTCATCCATATATATATAGAAATCCAAAATGAAAATTAATCTAGAAAAGAAAAATTTTGATATTTTTTCAAAAATTTCTAAACCAAGCATGAAATCAATATGCAAGCAGAGAAAAATGAAAATGAAATGCATCTAAACTAATTTGAGCAATCAAGATTCAAATGTAGGAAATCAAATGACCTACCTACTTACCTGGGGCCTTGGGGCCCTGAAGATCTAGTGATAGGTGATGTTAGGTGAAGTCATACAACCAGTGCAACCACTTGTTCAGCATTTCATCTAGATATCTCCCCTTGTGCTTAATCCTATGAAACAACAAAGATAATTCCAGCACAAAATAATCATGAGCATAAGTAGACATATAATCCATCATTAAATGAAACTTGTGTAGATGGGTGGGAGGGAGGAAATCTTGTCGGAAAGAGAAACCATCAACCCAATCATCCTACCAAAAAATGTAGCCATAAGCATGATCAATCCATTTCTGAAGAGGGATACCATATGTATATGATGGCTCATCTTCATCTTCTCTCAAAAAATCATTACTTCCTTAAGGTTGGGACAGTATAATAATTCCCAAAGAAACTTGTTGGTTTCTCATACATGGGGAAATGGGGATAAGCACAGCCTTATGTCTAGAGGAAAATTCTTCCCTCTAATTCAATAAATGCCACTTCTTTATCTGCAAATCCCCACAAAAGGTATCAACATGAAAGTACTTTCATTTGGTAGTGCGATCCTTGAACTGCTTTGGGCTGGCCACGACCTGGTGTCTATCAAAATCTGAGCACAATGAATGAAAATCCTCATGGAACAAGTCTGCATCCTCAAAAGGGTATGTATCAAGGGATGACTGAAGATCATCTTGAGTATGTTGCAACAAGTCATCCTTGAAGGGGTAGAACAAATCTGTAACTATATCATCACTAGGCTACCAAATATATGAATCATACACACATGAAGACCAATCCTCTGAAAATGATACCCTCACTTCTTGAGAGCTACCCTCGATGTCATAAATGGGGTGTCTATCAAAATTGAGACAACTAATATCCCATTTGCATCTACCAGTCTGTATGAAAGTGTCTATCGGCTCATCAACCATATCGAATGGTACTTTCATAAGACCATCAGTATGACTGAAAATGACCATTTTTTTGTCTTCGTGTGCAGGAGGAGTAGAGGAATGGATGTATTCAACTAGACCTTCAAATTCTTCATCATTGAGACTGAATCGCTTCTTCAACATTATGTGCAAGAGGAAAACAAGGTTGGCCAACCTTGCCTTCATCAACTGAGATCAAAGATAGTGGCGCCTCAATATGTTGTGTTTTATCATAATTCTTCTTTCTTCTTATGGACACACCTCTCCATCACCTCTTCATCACAAGAGGCTTGATCCTTAGTGAAAAGTTATTTTCTTGTTTTTCTTCAAGGGGATCTATCATATCCAAGGTTTCCTCTAATACTTCTTCACTTTCGAGGTCATGGAATAAAGTATCATCAAGGTCTTCGAAAGGGTCAAAAATCATTGTGTTCTCTTCTTGATGACTTTCTTCATGTGTATGTTCTTCGAACACTTATTCATCGTCAAGGGAAAGAAATAACTATCTTATGTGATTCATCATTACTTTAGCAGCTTTATTAGCATCCTTCTCCTTTTCCATCTATAAAAATGTCATCATTGAGTCACCACAATTTTTGGATGAGGGTTCATCCCATGGTGCCATAATTCCATTAACTAAAAAGACACCTCAAAGGAGTCACTAGGTGAGATTAAGTCTCACCAAAGGAGGAAATGGGAAAGAGGTAAAGGTGGGTTCATGGAAGGTGGAGTCGCCAGATGAACTTTAAGGGGATTTCATCAAGGGTGGAAAGGGAACATTCTTCAATGGAGTTGCTAGTAAATCTAATGGATAGAGGATTTGGGAGGGAATATTGCCAAAGTGTCGTTAGGGCATGAAGAGGATTCAAAATCCTCCCCGACAACAGCGCCAAAATTTTATGGCACAAGTTGTAGGTTGGGCAAAGCCCGACCCAACCACAAAACCAAGTGAAATAACTATGGGACACTATGCCCAATGTCACCTCAATGTAGGTCTAGCACTTAGAGGGTGACTAAGGTCACTCCTGGGAAGTGATCCCGAAGACCCTATGGGAAAGGAAGAAGAAATGAAAAGGTAATGGAGAGGCCCTTAGAATTCGTTATTCTAAGTGGAAAAGAGGAAAAGGGAGATGCCTTGCTGACCAAGTAATGATGCCCCAAAGGTTCTGTTGCTTTGCCCGATGATTGTACTTTCCCAAGACACAAGAAAAATCCAAATGCAAAGAAATATATCAAGTGTATAACCAATTTAAGCTTGTTGTCCCTATTTTTCAGTAGTTATATCAGCAACAGATTATATCCAAATCAGCAAGTAAAAGGTCTAGACTAGTTAGGAATGTCATCAATAAAACTAGTAACCAATGTGGACCAAAAATAGCACTTCGAAACTGAATAAATATGGCTGTCATATAAGTAAATTTATACAACATTATATCAGCCTTATGGATTTAGGAAATGATGGAGAATATCAGAGAAATCAGCCACTAAAAGTTAGAGATGATTAGCCCAAAATATACGCCCTAATTGATAGGTTAGGTGATTGAAGTTAGGGAGAGTTTCTAGGGTTATTTTATGATATATTGGTGGTTAGGGTTAGGATTTTATACAGCCTAATGGTTGTAGGAAACAAGTTAGTATAGCAATGAGAATTTGTGGGAGAAAGGGGACGCCCTAAGGGAGGAATAATCCCCAATGCATCAAGATCACTATCCCAAAGAGACAACTTTAAAACTTGAAAATTTCACATTTACCAAGCCAACAATTTATTTCTCTAATGCAATAAGTAAATGACTAGTGCCTTTAAAAATGGGTTAATGGAGTCAAGCAAATAAATATCTATATATACTACCTCCTTGGGGGTGTAAATCCTCTTACTCCCCAAGGAAAGTATCTCTAGCTAGGGTTTAGGCTAAGAGGGCATATGTCCTTATACTTCTCTTAGAAAACCCTTGTTAAACCAATAGTGTGTAAGCATAAAGTGATGGAGACTAAGGTGGGGTTGTATGCCCTTATAATTCCCACCTAGCTCTAGCAAATAACCTTGACTTGAAAAATAAATTATAGCAACAATGTAGAAACCTTACCAATTCAAAAAAAAGTTAAGATAAACCACCATAAAATTTAGAGAATATCCTTCCAAGGCTAGTGCATCACTTCCATCAACCAATAATCCAATACATAGCCATAAACAAGACACAAGAGAGAGAAATAGCCAAAGAGAGAGAAAATTCTAGTCCAAGTACTTCTCCAAGATGGGAGAGTTATGTTAAAATGAGATCTTATGATCTCTTATTTATAAAAAAATGTCACTAAGATATGTTGTCCACATAATTAAGGGTAAACCACAAGACTAGGGGTCAAAAACCCTAATCTTTCCCCTTTTAAAAAGTAATATTAAACAATTCACTTTAATTTCACTTTTGCACAAAGAAAAAAATCCCTAGTTATAAGAATGTCACCCCTTTAGGGGATGTTTTGGCACTAGGAGAAGGTCGTTGATGATGGAGGAGTGTAGACAGGCTTCCCAAAGCCACATGGAAAGCATCCAAATACCTTCCTTCATGGTCAAAGCCTCAGTCCCATCAAAACACCCTTATGCCAATGCATTTCAACCTCACCACCAAACCCTAACCCCCCTAGGTGACACCATGCCTCTAAAGGTGACGTTTTGCCTCTCCTAGGAAAAAAGTTTGGCATGTGGGGGATAGGTTGTGTCATCCAAGTCATCTTCTAGGCCTTCAAAGTTTGATCTCTCTCATCTGGCATTCGGGCCCTTGGCAGCCACATGTGGGCTTCAAGCCCCATGGAAGCCCAAGCTAGGCTTGTTCTTACAAAATTGTCCACCAACTAGGTCCTGCAAAGGCAAATAAGCATGCCCTCCAAGGATATAAAGTCATAACATCATGATAATTGAATCCAATCAATAAATTAGCCACCTAAGCATGTGCATAAAATATTATTATGTCAAACAATTAAGTGCTCAAAGACATTATGCGACTTGTCAAGCTTGAATATGGGAGGGTTGACGATGTGTCCTATTGGATACATCTTGCCCTAGGTCAAGGAGAGTTTCCAAGAGATCCCTCTCTAAGCCATGTAAAGTGGGTGAAGTGGTTAAGGGTCAAGACTCGATGGGAATGGGGTTCATGACATACATGGGGTTGTAGTGTCTCGTTCATGGGTGCCTTTGTAGAGGGTGTGTGGTACCTTCGTTTGCAATGCACTTTTTCTAAGCCCATCATTTTTCCATTCTTTGTTTATTTCATAATTTTAAGGAAAAATTGAAGGCCACATCCCTAGAATGGTGTCCAGATAATGGCAGTGTCACCCACAAATACCTAGTGGAAATGAGAAGGTTAGCTTGTGATGAGAACCCTTTCTCTCAGCCATGCAACTGAGAACCATTACCCTGGCTTGGTGACCAGATGATGATAATTTCATACCACTATATATTCATGGAAATGATAGGTCAGCTCGTGATGAGACCTCCTATCCTCCAACTAACCATTTTAATCATTCTTAATCATATTTCTTGTGGTTCCCCCTTTTCTCAAAGATAAGTGTTTCATTGTTTTCTTTGATGATCCTTGGGTGAAGCATCTAGAATTTTTATACATAGGCTTTATCTTTTATCCAACATCAGTCCCTCTAGGCCTTCAGCCCCTTGTTCCCATAGAATGAAGGACAACCCCTTCTTGGTTAAACACACCCTAAAATCCCAAGAGATAAGTAAATGGGGGGGAATAGTGATGGAAAGTTGTAAGTATGGTCAGGAACGGTACAATGCCTCTTCAAGGGAGTTCCTAGTAGCAAACCCATCCCCAAGCAAGACCACTTACTAGGGAACAATGTCAACCACCAAGGTGAAGCAGGGAAAGAGAAATAATGTCCAATATATATCATGTAATCTAAATAAATCTAGGATACAACATACTTAAATGCCTCAAAAATTGAAATGATGCTCACCATAATACTGACGTGTACCTCATGGAGCAAGGCCCACTGCCTTCCAAAATCCAACTGGTGTGGTGGATTCCATCTGAAAATCTACGACCTTTGTGGAGGTGAGAAGGGTCTCCATCTATGCAAAAGGATATTTCTAGTCATGTAGTCTCTCGGCACTCCATACCTGCAACCTAAGGGCCTCGAGACATAATCTCCTTAGTTATCCACAAAATGGGGATAACAATATGCACCAAATAGAGTATGTTTAGAGTCAATTTAAACTTAATTATAATTTATTGTGAAATAGTAATCATGCATTTTGGTGAAGTTTTAATTTGAATGCATAATTGTGTTGTATATATGAGCACATCTATGCACCTGATATGATTTAAGACCACCATCTAAAATCCTTCACTAAAACCTCTAATCGGCCAGCTCTACTAGCAAACTCCACTACAGTTGTATTATATACATAAGTGAATACATAGATAAAGAGATATGTCCAGAATGTGGGCGTGATAGGTACCAAAAATTAAAAAACAAGGGTAAGGAACATGGTCCTCATCATAAGATATTTAGGCACATGTCTATGATCCCAAGGATACAAAGGCTCTTTCATTGCAAAGAATTTGTTATTTTGTAGGGGTAGCATGTCTTGCACAAAAGTGAGCTAGGAGTTATGTGCATCCCATAAAATTCAATAGCCATGAAGCATATAGAGGATACATGGTCCAATAAATTCAAGTATGATCTATGAAGACTTTGATTAAGCAAATTCATGGATAGAGTTAACCCATATTCCCTCTAAAATACCAACTCTTATGTTTTTCTAATGGTAATTATCAATAAAAATATCCCTCCATGGTAATTTATGAATAATGAACATATAATTGGCTCTTATAGTCCCCGGTAGAATATAAGTGAAGAGAGTGGATGTATACCTCCAACCATTGATTGGTGAATTGAAGATTTTATTAGAAGGGATAATGTATATAACATATCAAGACCCATCTTGGCATAGTGTGATCCAGGTGGATATCGGTGGCCACCCACCATTTCCAAATGGCTCAAAACAGTTTTTTGGCCATTTTGGCAATTTACTATTTTTAGCAGGTTTTAACTTTCGGGGCCATTTTGAGGGTCCAAATGAAGGTTTTTCGAGATAGAGATTCTCAATTATAGACAAAGGAATAATTGAGCCCCCAAAATGAATCTCCTCGACAATACCTTTCCAACGAGCTATCACACGCCTAAAACGGAGATCGTATGCAAAAGTTACGACCCCGGGAAGTTGATGTACTCACTTACCCAAACAGGGCCCACATGACTTTTGGCGCTTCATCTCCTAGGGTTAGGTTTTTGGATGTCTAGGACTTTTGGCATTCCCGTTTATTGTAAAAAGGCATCTAGAGCCTCATTGTAATCATCTTCTCACGGATGCGAGTAGCCGTCACATCTCTTCTTAGAGATAAGCTACCACCATTCTAGCGAGTCTTTCACTCTGTACTTTTACAGTCTCTGTACATTTATTTCATTAATAGAAATCGTGTATTGTTGTATATCTGTGAATCTTTTTATATTTCCGCTATATCTATGTTATATTGTTGTCTCTCTTACAATATCTCTGAATATTTCTATGTTATATCTCCGCTCTCATTTCATGTCGAAAATAATCCGGATCATAGTGGTCTTTTACATTGTATGGCATATGTGCATACACCATGCATGATTATCTAAGAATGGGGGTTTTCTCTAATCAGCATGTTGCTTGATTTGTTTATATCCATAACATTATTTGGAATACCTCATTTGGTGCAATAATCTTCTTTGGTGATAATATGTTTCATATATAGTAACATCACAGGTATTGTAACAAAAGGGTATCATGGGTGTAAATGTTGTGGAACTTCTATAAATTCTAGGTGGCCCAACCACCTACAAAAGTGAATGTATGACTACTCAAGGGTATCCGTCCAAGAACAACATCCTTATAGAAGTGAACCATCTTCTTTTAATGGTAATGTAGTGCCCCATTTTTCCTAACTACTTTGACAAACCTAACTCATTCTTTGAGGGTGTTTTCTCACAAACGACTTGGTTAATAAATGTTATGATGGCATTCAGACTCTATTTTATTGGATTGCTTAAATTAAAATGTGAAAATGGTTGGATTAATTGCATGAGATGTTGATGAATAATTTACATGAGATTGATTATTATTATTTCATATGCTATTAACAAGTTTCTTGAGTGGATGGGGAACTTAATGATATGTTGATGTGGGTATCGTCAACAAGACTTTGGGACTCCAGACTGAGTCAGGAAGTAGTTCTTAGTTGATGATTTTGGTTTATAATTGAATTGAATTATGAAAATTCTGACAATAAAATTCTTAGTGGATGTAGGCACAGGGATGATGCTTGTCGATTTGACTCACATAGGAGTAACGGGGTTGTATAGAGCCACATTAGTACTATGGGGAGAGGTGGAACAACATCCCTGATTCCACCTACTAGCACTCCCACTTTGGTCAGAGTTGAAAAGTGTGGGGCACTTTTTCTCGAGCGGTTGCACAATGTCATGAGGGTAGGCCACAGACTCGGTCACTCATGAGGGAAAACTGAGGAGCATGTAATAAGGTGAAGTCCTTATTCCTTAGCATCCAGTAGTCTCCCAAATAGGGGCAACAACAAAGTTAACAAGGTCTCTACAATTTGCGCCACCATTTCCAATGTTCAAGGTTGAATGATTGAAGGGGATGATGCATGGTACCCTTGGAGTATGCAAGTATGTCCTGAAAGGAAGGGTGTGCATGGCACCTTTATAATTCTTACAAAATTTAGGATGACTATGTAAAAGTAAAATGAAAAATAATTTAAGGGTAGGGTACAAGTAAAAGTTATTAGATATTATTGTTGTGAGGAAATCCCCCTACGGTTGTGGGTAGACCATAACACATCAGTGTCACTTAAAGACCAACAATTTCCAAGGAAATCAAACAAAAAAGTATGTAACTACTTTGATCAAAATAACTAACTATTGACAAAGAAGGAAAGAATACTTACTTGGTGTCCAACGGTTGATGTAAATCCTAATGGTGGAAGCTTTCACACTACTTCCCAATTTCTCCATCCTGAACCTGCAAGGCTTTCAAACAAAATACTATAGAGGAAGGTAGTTATTTTATAACTAACTCTTATAAATTTGATCAAAAACAGAAGTATTCGCAACAACTAGTGTTCTAGATACATAGATATTAAAAAGTAATGAACATACATAAAGAACACCAAAATTTGAAGGAAATAGTATCTTTATTATTAAACAATAGATTTCAGGGGAAGTTGTTACCTGCACCTACTACGGCACTGCTCCTTGAACGGATTTTAGGTCTCTCCACCCAAGCTACTGCATATTTGATGAGCCTTTGACTCCAATGCACAGACATAACCAAAGATAATCCAGGGATATTTCTTGGTTAGATAAGGATATGCATGGAAAGGGATAGAAACGAGGGTTTCCAAGTTTGAGGACAAAAGCAGCAATGGGGCTTGCATACAAGGTAGGATTGAACCAGCATGACTTTGATTCAAGGGTGATTTCCTTCTCCTCATGGCTCATGCTCTATTTATATCATCCCTAAGCAATAAGAGACAGTTTTTTACAAGTAAAAGGAGTTAGGAAACTAACTAAACCCATAACTCAACATGCAATTACGTGAAAATATATTTTTTTGAGCATTTAATGACATGTACGCAACTTTTCTTTGAGAAATTCATGTATACGCGTGTTGTATAACTATTAGGGTGCATATAAGTCCCCAAATATTGTTTTTTAGATAATCCAGAGGAGGTATAGGGAAATGATGTATGCAAGTAGGATATGGACAAGGCCAACAAAGTCTTCAATGCATAAGTGGTGGCAATTGATGCTATAACAAATTCCCCCTAATGTGTGAGGTCAGAAGAGAAATCGATGGCCGAAATTCATTATAAATCCTATAAGTTAAGAAGTAGTAAGACACGGTGAAGGTTTCCAGAATTCGATCTAAGAACAGGAACCAACAATAGAAAACAAGTAAGAATACTATATTCCTGAGGTGAGCATACCCATGCTTAGGTGTGATGAAAAGCATGGCCGACAAATCAAGTACATTGCATATCCATGAAGAATGTATATAGAAAAACAATGACCATGGTTGCGAAAGAGATACATAGTGGATCCATTTCAAAAGAGATCATAGCCACGAAAGAGATACACAGTGGATCTATGTCTCGGAATCAGTGAAGGATATCTGGAAATAGGAGATAAATAATTGATCCTTCACAAGTACCAATGTCATAAAGTGGAATGGGTATTATCCAATGAAATCGGGAAGTAGAATAAAAGAGGTGATTCTACCTAGTACAATCTAATAAGTGTGAATAAAGGAGTTGATGTCAAACACTTGGTAGAATCTATTGATCAGGGGACATCAATGTTTTCCCTTGTCAATAGCAAGGGAACTTGCCACTGATTATTGCAATCCCCAAGGTACTAATAAAGACTCTAGATCCCTATCCCTGAGAAAGATGTGTTAGAGTCAATAGAAAAATATCCACTGGAAGGAGGGAATTAAGGCATCCCCCATCAACCAACATGAGGAGTAGCAAAAGGCCAAATATTTAGAAGAACTCGAACGAAAAGATTAAAAGGACCCACCACGAAGTATCTCTCTCATGTGCACTAGATGGAATAGTGCACGAGAGTGACTCTCTGAATAGTACCCAATAATTAAGACTGCCAACAAAGGCAAGGAAACCACCAATGGGGACAAATGGGATCCAAGGTACTACATGAATCCCAATGTGCGAATAATGTTCTTTTCGTCGAGCATAAGGGAAACCACTCAGCTAGCGACCAATGATGAAATGTCATCTGCTAAGCACATGGTCACCTATAAATTATGTAAATAGGGCCAGCATGCGACTCTAGGTCAAACTCTCAGACATGGATGATTTTAGGGGCTAAATTTCGCTCATGGGCTAATTTTCCATGGTTTTTCCAAAAACAAGATTCGCTATTTTAAAAATGATTCGCCCAAATTCTATAGGAAAAAATTATTTTACCTTAAAAAATGCCAAAAATTTATAAAAACTATACAAAATCCTTAGAAATTTGAATATTTTTACAAAAATATCGCCAAACATTTATAGTTGGCATATGAAGGATAAGTAAGATTTGCTAAGGTTTCTACTTTTAAAAATAAATTTACATCCTTAAAATCATCCCTGCTCTCGGAGTAATGTGTCGTAGTGGATAAGAGATTACCTGCTAGCAGGAATTCAACGGTGACCTTCCTTACTAACACGAGTATAGGACAAAGATGCTAGTGATTCTGAGAAATAATTGACATACGGGAAGGTCAACTTGAAAATTCAGGAATTCTAAGGAATGGTTGACATAGGTTAAACTTCCTTTGAACAAAAGCACGACATAATAGAGTGACTTAGGCATCGTGGACTAAAAAATGAACATTGGCATAAGTCTATGATGCAAAAGGAATCGACAAACTCTCCACAGTGACTGGAAGAATAACCAATTGGAGGAGTAACCACTCTATGTAACTAGTGTGGTTTCCTAAAAACATACTAAACCCAAATTGTTGAGACCAAACTCAAAACTTTGTGCATTATTTAGAGGCGATTCCACTGCTACCAATAACTAAAAAGAAGAATTTTTCCCATGCTCTTTTTTTATTTGATATTTTTGTCATTTTCATATTGCAAAGCTTGAGAAAGAATAAAAGAATGTTAAAATACACGGAGGAAACAAGTGTCGCGGGAACGCAAACTAGTTCCAAGTGCAAGGAACATACCTATGTTCTATGCAAGGAAACACATGCAGGATATGGACACTCAGGGGAATGTTTCCTTCTAGGATACAGGTGTCAAGTTGCAAAGACAAAGATTGCAAGGATATCAACTGATGAGAATACATAAGCAAATGGTTAAGTGACAACAAGTTGAAGCCGGCATTAGGCTCAAAAGTGCGAGCAATAAATATGCAATGTAGTTACAAGTGAACACACAAGTATGGGAGCCCCGTCGATAAATAGCCAGAAAATTTTTAAGAAGAATAATAAAACTTGTGTGAAAAAACATTCAATATTATAGTAACCATTGTGAGAGCTACAGAGAATAGATTCAAACGTCGTTTGAACCAGGTTATTAAGCTCTTAATCCTCTTCATTTTCATCCAAAATTTTTTGCATTTTTTCAAATTTTTCAATAGGATTTTTAGTTTTGAAAAGAGGGTGGGCATGTACATGCTCCCCTTTGGCAGGGGGCACGTATAAGTGGCCCTATTCCTTAATGTAAATTTTGTATATATGCAACTGTCATCAAAGAAAAGTCTGTACATCTATGCAAAAATGTAAAAAAAAAAAAAAACCCTCTTTTCCTCTTGCAAATTTCAGGATGGTGATAGAGTGGAGAGAGAGAAAGCATGAGGATATTGATAGTCAAGTCATATATGACTTGGAGGCCTTTGAGGCCCTTTTTCAGTGCAGTCTTGGAAATTTATTTGAGTCAAACAACATGCGAGCTCAAAAAAGGTTGTTGCAACTTCTTATCAGTTATTGAGAGTCAGATGTGGATGCATTCATGCTCGATGATCAATCTCTAAAAATAGAGGTTGAAGACATCTATTTTATCACAAGGCTCTTGAGGCAAGGTGAAGTGGTCAAACTTTGTATCCGAGGGGGAGTGGGCATGACTATTAAGGAGTACATCGCCCTTTATTTCACCCCATGGACACAATGGGTTGGGAATCAGGTCCCAATCTAAAATATAGAGAGCCTAAGAATGAATATCATCTTGCTGACCATTGCAAGTATCGCAGGATTGACGGTATTACACAAGGAATCTAGGCCACAGATGTTCTACGTCATATAATTCTTATGGCCTACCACTTATGACTGGATTGCATCACTATTGCAAAGCATGAAAACACAACTCACATAATGCAAGTAAGGGAAAATGAAAAACTTTGGTTATGGCAACGGTAAGTTGTTGGAGTTCCACAAGCCTAGGTGC
>JASDQU010099893.1:1101555-1115120 GCA_032191745.1 Picea mariana | reverse complement strand
GGTTAGCATATATTTTATATTATATCATTGTATCGGTATATATAAAGAGACATTTGGGGCTTAGAAGCCCGATTTTGTAACTTGTGACCCACATTTTTGTACTTAATGAACATTAAATAAATATATACAAATCCTTTTGCCTCTGTATACTTTTGTGCAAATGTGAAAATATTTTGATGTACATTTATGTGTGTGTGCTTCTAATTTTTAATTGTGAGACAAATTCCAATCTAAAATGTAGTTAGCATAGGCTTTGGATACTGAATTTTCACTCCTAGAAACATGAACATATGTAACATAGTGAAAATAGCATTCCAGAAGACGTACCTAAAGGAATCATCGAAGAAGTGTAGGATCACGCACACTGTATTCACCATTCAATTGTGACACTACCAACTAGGAATCCAGGCAAACTTCCAAAGATAGTATACCATTCGAAAAAAAATGTCTTAGAAGTTCAATCATGGCGCTATACTTGGCAACATTATTTGTTGTTGGCCCTAGACAAGCACCTCCGGATGCTACCACTTGGCCCAAAGGCAAGTAAATCACCCATGCAGCGAAAGCAAGGTTCTGAGTGTGAGGGATGGTGTCATCCAAAAACCTGATGTAGGTTGAATACTCTAGTGACATCTTCCAATCAAGCAAAAGCACCATAAGAAAACCGAAACAAAAAGAAACAAACTAAACAAGGTCCTAAATACTACCAATGTACAATAATTACAAAGGGAAAAATGGCCAAGCATTGACGCTCAATCATAGTACCTCTTGATATGGAGCCCATTTATGGACTTCGACATCACATTACCTTCATAAATAGATAATGCATAATCTCCCTTCCAAAGGGCACCTCTCACGATGTAAGGACCATGCCACATTGAGTTAAACTTTCCTACCCCCAATGCATCCTTGTCTTGATCGTAAACCAAAACAAGTTCTCACTCGGAAAATATCCTTGACTGGACAGACTTATCATATCAACTCTTGAAACACTTTTTGTGTGTCTCATTTGCAGTGGTAGCATCACGATGTTGCTCATTGAGATGTTCTAGATGAAAAAGATGTGCTTTTAAATCAGTCATGTCTAGAAGAATCTCAATAGAAATATTCAAAGAAGGAATCTCACATTCAATCAACATGATTGCTTCCACCCTGCGAATGACTTGGAAATATGATAAACCTGTAGTTTTCTTAATCGAGGTCCAGTACACCCATAATGTCAAATAAAGCATCAGATTTCAATTCGATTTACTTGTATTGAAACTCCACTAAAGTATGGTCTTAATGGGATTATTAATGACCTATACTTAACCATTCACTTGTGGATAAAAGGGGGATGAATGCTCCTACTTAAAACCTAATTTGGATGCTAACTCCATCATCATTCGATTTTAAAAGTGGCTGCCATGGTCAGTGACAATCTCCCTTGGAAATTCGAACCTGGCAATGATTCGATTGATTACAAATAATGTCGTTGTCTCATCATCCTTCAAGAACGTAGGCATGGCCTCTTCCCACTTCGTAAATTAGTTGATGCCCACAATGATATAATGATTCCCCCTAGCCGAAGGAGGGTGGCATGTTGTGAAATCAATCCCCCATTTGGTGAAGGGACTGACAATGATGACAAGAAATAATGGAGCAAGATGCATGAACATATTTTGAGAAGAGACCTAACAAGGATGACAACTTTTGACCGCCTCAAAACAATATTTAAAGATCGTTGGCCAAAAGTACCCAAAACGTTTTATGGGTTGTTTCCAATCATGATAGATGGCCTACACATTCTCCAGTGTGGAAATAATTAAGCACATCCTATGCTTCTATATGAGTTAAAAAACGACGAAGAATTGAATCGACCACACAGCGATACAAATATCGTTGATGATGAGGTAGTTCTTTGCCTGATTATGAATATGACACCAATCATCTCATGAATGATTCTAAGTTAATTTCAGAGTCTAGAGATATACAAGGATATCATCATACCAAGGATCAATAGAAGTGATAAGGAAAATATGCTCGTTAGGAAATGTGTCTATAATAATGGTTTCCTCATCATCTCGAGGAAACTCTGACATGAGTTCAGCGAAGACCAACGATTTCTTGAACTTGGCAGATAGAAATTCCAAATCGAATTCTTGTAAAATGATGATTCATTTGTTATATTTTCCCCCAATTGTATGTCATGTGAGGATGTATTGAAATTATTAACATCGGAAATTGTAGTAGTCTTACGTAACAAAATATAGTGTCAAAGTCTCTAGACAACGTGAACAGTTGCCAAATCTAGTTTCTCGATATGTGAATAATTTATTTCAAGGCCAATCAAACTACAATTGAGATAATATATGACATGCTCTTAGAGACTATCATCTTCCTAAAATAACACCATGTCAACGGTGGACTCTTCTACTACGATGTATAGTAATAAATCCCTGCTATAGTCCGAAGGACTAAGAAAAGGGGCAAAAAAAAGTGTGTTCTTGAGCACATCGAAGAATCATTGTGTGAACTCGTCCCAAACAAAAGGGACCCATTTTTTCAGCAAGCACATAAGTCCCTTGGTGATGCCAACATAGTTTTCTATAAAGCACCAAAGTAAATTAGCTTTTCCTTGAAGACTCTGAAGTTGAAGAATATTACGTGGGGGAGGCAACTGAATTATTGCCTCAACCTTCAATGAATCAACCATGATCCCCTTGTTGGAAATGATGAATCCCAACAGACACCCTGAAACGAAACAAAATATGCACTTGGTCAAATTTAACCAAATGCAATACTATCGGCGTCTTTGAAAAATAAGTCGAAGACGAGTCAAATGATCTACTCTCTTACGAGAGCGAGCATTGAGGTCATAAAGATATGCTTTAAATCATCAAAAGCGAACAATGTGGCCCACTGGAATTTGACCTCGGCATTATTAAAGAAAAAGGGGATGTTCTTGTACGTGAAAGTCCCCCAAGGACATATAAACGTGGTTTTATGTTGATCCTCGGGCTAGATTTGAATTTGATTGTAACCAGAAAATCCATCCATAAACTAAAATATTTCTCTTCCCACATACTCGTCGATAATTTGATTGATAAATAGTGTGGGGAAGTTGTCCTTAATACGTTCCTTGTTTAGATCACAGAAATCCATACAGACATGAATGGTTCCTTACTTCTTATCTATTAGAACAAGAGTTGACACCCATTCAGTACGAGGAATTGGATTGATGAAACCAACCTTAAGTAGTTTCTCTACCTCTACCTTGATTGTTGCCACCTTCCTTAGATTCATAGGTCTCATTTTTTGTCTAACATGCTTAGCATTTTTGTATGTTCTAATCTTATGTTCAACAATTTGGGGGTATATGGTCGGCATTTCCTCGTAGGACCATACAAAAATGTCATGAAAATATTTAAACAAAGAGGTATACATGCATATCTCTTTAGGAAAACATTATGCATCAAAAAACACATTTTCGACAACACCAAGGGTCTTGAAGATGTTAATCGGAATAGTTTCCAATATATTGGCCATGTTCCCCTCAGCATAGACACCCTGCTTTGCCAAGGGGTTAACGGGGAAATCAACACCTCTGCTCAAAGTTGATCGAAATTCTCCTTTTTCAACTCGACTGAGTTCTAGGAAGAAATAAGCTTGATGATGCAAGTCCTCCCATGGCTGCTATGGTCCTATTATTTCCTCGAGCATAGCTTCAATGAAAGGAAATATAGTGTCAAGACAATCGAGTGAAATTGAAGAATTCATGGCCTAGACGGGCTTGTTGATACTGAGAGGGGGGTGAATCAGTATCAATTACAATTTACAAACCTTTTAAACTTATACTTAAGCCATTCAATTATATCCAATGAGCAATGAACAATAGTATAAGAGTTAAACCAATACACCACAATACACCATGCACAATATATGAGAAATAATTAATAGTTATTGTTCAAGGGAAGTAATGACTTCCAAAGGTAGCTACAGCTTCCAAATGTAAAGGGGGGGATAAACCTACAAGAGGAATATACAATCCTCCTATATCAAGAGAGAGTTGAACTCTCCATCCTTGCCCCTTCCTTCCACCCAAGAATATATGAGAGATAATAAAACTTTACATTAAATCATGACCATCAACCAACCATCACATAGAACCTGATAATGCTCCCTGAGACTTCTTCAATTTCTGCAATTATTCAATTCTTGGAATACTCTGATCCTGTAGATAATATTACTCAATGTATTCTCTGAAACTCCTCCAAGTTTCACTACTTGAATCCTCCCCAAAAAGAAGTTATAGAAAGAATGGTAGACTTTATTCAATTATGGTTTATTCAGGAGAGTGAACTTGTACAAAATGCCCCGCACTAAATATTCAACATCTAATTCTGAAACTCACACACAAGACACTATAGTCTGTAATATTTCCAATTAAATTTGTCTCACTACATTTGGATTCTCTATGAATAAGTTATGATTGTTTTACCCGGAACACCTGTTTATTGAATAGCTTCAGGATTGGTCAAAAACCCTATCTTCCATAGAGTTTATCTCCATAATTGTCGCGAATAAAGAGCTAAAAATTTTACCACACGTACCTTAATATGTATTCTCAATACCATAGCAATTTCACCATCTCAATCGTTCTAGAAAAAAAGTTATAGTGAAAATGGTAAGATGACCTGAAAATAACATACCTTAGAACACATCACCAAAAGACTTCATCCTCCCTTGAAATCTGGCCTTCTTTACTCATGATTTCCTCTAAAATTCGACTTATGTATCAAATGAATGTATAATGATATGTATTTATACCATTTATCTCACTTCCTTTTAACATTAGGTCTGACCTGACACTTTCTTATTTTGTAATTCCTTTATGTAATTATCTCAAGGGCCTACATGTACTTCCTTCTTCAATTCACTTTGTCATCTTCAAAAATTCATTTCTCCTCAACCATGAGGATCCACGTGACGTGTGACATACCACCAAAAACAACATGATGTAAACTATCCATCCATGGGTGTTGTATCTACATGTGCATTTTCCTTCATGTCCAAATACCTTCATCAATCTTGCGGTCCAACACCCATGACTAGGGTTGACATCAATGACAAAAACCAATCTTCCAACAATATCCCCCTTTGTCATTGATGGCAACACTCATGCTCCCCCTATATCATGATCCCAATTTCTCTTCCCCTTTTACATCAATGGAAAAGTTTAGGGCGTCTCCCCCTGATTACAATGGCATAAGGTGACCTTCTTCTTTGGGGTTTCTCCCCCTGAACATGTGGCACTCAATAATACTTGATCCTTGATCACACATTTTACTAACACTGAGTAGATTATGCTTCAAGTCTTCAACCAATAGGATATTCTTTTCTTTTAATTTTTTTCTTCCAAGCTCTACTACACCTTCTCCAAGTATTTTGGTAGATGAGTCATCTCCAAATGAAACATTGCCACCCTTTCTCTTCAAGCTGATGAATTTGTCTTGATCCCCGGTCATCTGTGAAGAACATCCATTGTCTATGTACCATTCATCTTCTTATTTAGTTTCTTCAGCGGTCAATGCTATTCGACAATCTTCATTGTTTGGAATCTCTTTCCTTCTCCATAGTGTGATTGGCATAGGGACATTTCCATTCATATATCTGCAATCTCGTGCTTTGTGACCAAGATAATTACATTTGTAGCATACAATAATTTTATCCATCAATGGGGAAAATGAATTATAACTTTTGTTGACAAATCCACGATTATTTCCATCTCTTCTATTTACACCATTCATGTTTCTTGCATATTTGTTCCTTTCATTGATTCTACAATTAATTGCCTTATGTCCAAAAATTTTGCAAGTATAACAATGACCAAGAAATAAATTTTGATACCTTGGAGTAAGTGGCCTTCTTTGTGATGTAGTCCATATGGATTCATGATCTACTCTTCTGTAATTTCCTTCATATTGATTGAAGCTTCTTTGATTCCTAAAGGTAGGAGAACTTCTTCGATATTCATCTCTTTTGTAATCATTCCTTCTTTCTGGTATCCTAGTCCACTTCTCATCTATTGTCTGTGTAACTCTTTCTTCAACNTCTATGCTTAAACAATTTTAAGTCTATTAAAACATTGTTAATCTTTCTTCAAGTGATCATCAACAATATACAGCATATGGACAGTAAAATCAAAGAGCATCAGTCACACATAAGGTATACACAAAGACATATTTTCACGAGGAAACCCATAAAGGGAAAAAACCTCTTCTTCTTTTTAAATGATAGGCAGTCTTCTAAGTTCTGTACGTCATCGTTAATTGAGCACCAACTCAATGTGAGGCTACTAGCTCTGTTTTACAAGCTACAACTTGTTTGAGAGCACCAAATCTCTGGTTTTTCTAGCACCCACTATAAGGAAGCACCAACTCCCTATATGTTCCAGCACCAACTGGATGGAAGCACCAACTTCCAATTACACAGGCTCCAACCTGCATAACAGAGAACACTTGTTCTCCCTTGCACCACCCTGCCACTCTGGTTTCTCTGGCTACAACCAAATGGAAGCTACAACTTCCTGTGTTCAAGATCCCACTTGAACATTTGAGGACAACAGTCCTCCCGAGCACCTCCCAACCTCCCTAGAATATGAATGGCTAAATAAACAGTCAACTTTACAGATAAATCAGTTCTTACCTATCTTTCTTCGTTCTGTAAATCTGGTCTTCTACACACTGTTCTACTTCTCTTCTCTTCCTCTATCTGTTCAACAGGTATGATCTGCATCAATTTGTTCTCTCATTCTGCTCTACTTTTTCTCTTTGTGTCTTTCTGCTATGCTTCTGCTCTTTTTGTCCTTCTGTTCTGCTTTTACTCTTTCACTGCACATATGCTCAATCTCCTCCTACACATACTCTCCTTTTCTTTTCTTACAGTTTCATTCTTTTTCACATACCGAACGACCAACCCGACACAGTCTGTTTCATCTTCTTTTATACACACGAACATGACGGTTCAACTTCCCAACTCCTTAGGCAAAAAGACGACAATTGTCTAAGCAACTGAAACGCCAACTGAAATGCTAACTGATTTGCAATCATGGGTCCATTTTGCTAACAGATTCCAAACTCATGAGTTAATCTGTGAGAAAGAACAGTAACCCTCCGATCACATTCAGGTTTTATCCACACCATTGGATGACCTTTATTATTCTTGCCTTTTTAAATCGGGTTTCGGCATTTCGGCATTCCTATGCCCAAGTGTCTCGACACTTCATGTCGCGATCTCCGAAACTCCGAAATGGAGCTTATCTAGACTGACTCCTTCTCTTCCCATGACCAAGGGCTGTGACCACAGCCTTATGCATAAGGCGCTTTCGCGATTTCGCATATCACAAATTCGTAATTCAAGTTGCTTTGTTTCTTTTGTCTCTCCATATTGCGATTCATGAAACTCCGACACGGAGTTGAACTAACGGTCCAGATATGAACTTGTTTCAATGGCTACGATTGGATCGTGATATCGCATATTGTGAAATCGGGATTCTTGTTGCATTTGTTTCTTTTCTCTTGATATCGCGATTCATGAAACTCTAACATGAGCTATAATCAATGGTCTAGATTCATTCTCGATTCAATGGCTGCGATTGAATCGCGATATCGCATATCGCAATTTTGGCATTCTTTTTGCCTTGTTTTCTATTCCTCTTGATGTCGCGATCCCTGAAACTTCGATATGGAGTTACATCTACGGTCCAGATCCAAGCTTGATTTAACGGCTGTGATTGAATCGCCATATCGCATATCGCGATTTCGGCATTCTTGTTGTCAAGTTTTTTTGTCACTTCAAAGTCCCAATCCCCGATACTCCATGAAGAAAATCAACGGTCCAGATCACTTCTTAACTTAACGGCTGCGATTAAATCGTAAATTCGCATATCGCGATTTCGGGGTTCCTGTTGTATTGTTTATTTGACATCTCTAACATGCGATCCCCCAAACTCCGACATTGACTGGAATTAATGGTCCAGATCAAAGCTTGATCTGGCGGCTCAGATTTCATCACAATTTTTCATATTGTGATTACACCCTCTTCTCCTTGCACTTTAAAGACCGTGCAGGTTCTCCTTGATCCAACGGTGGCCGGACCCTGCACTCGAATCTGACGGCTGAGATCTGTCTCCCTCTTCAACGATCATAGATTCTTCTTCTCAAGAGATTCTTCTCAAACTTTCGCTCATTCGTTGCCTTCGATCATTCGCATTCTTCTCAAACTTTCTCTCATTCGATGCCTTCGATCATTCGTCGCCTTCGATCATTCACTACTTTCGATCATTCACCTCTCTGAACTTATCTTTTGTTTGCCTGTCGATTACAAACTTGTTGTTCTCATGTCATCTTCATTGCTGCCATCAATGACAAGCATTCGCTGTCTGTTAACTGTCTGTTAAAAATTTTCCAACAATCTCCCCCTTTAGCATTGATGGAAACACAAGCACCCACATGCATTCAGATCTTCTCTCCTGCTCTTTTCTCCCCCTTTGACATCAATGTCAAAGAAGAACCATTCTTCCCCTGATCTGTTATAAAACATACTCCCCCTGTCAACTATAAGAATCTTGGAAATACACCAGATATTCAATAAGTACTCCCCCTAACCAGGTGAACAGATTAGGCACAAGAGATTATAACCCCCAACTTTTGACGAAGATATTCAAAAGGGGTTGCTGCTAATGGTTTGGTAAAGATATCAGCAATATGTTCTGTAGAAGGTATATAATTCAGTTGAACAATTATGTTTGTAACTTGTTCTCTGAGAAAATGGTACTTGATTGGAATATGCTTAGTCTTGGAATGAAGAACGGGATTCTTGGAGACACTAATGGCACTGGTGTTATCACAGTGAATTGAAATGGGATCAGTGTAATTTACCTGCATATCTGCAAGAGTTTGTATCATCCATAAAATTTGTGTGCAGTAAGTAGCAGCAGCAATATATTCTACCTCTGTAGTAGATAAAGAAATGGATTCATGCTTTTTACTAAGCCATGCAACTAATGAGTCACCCAGAAAAAATTCTCCTCCACTGGTGCTTTTTCTCTCATCAACACAGTTTGCCCAGTCTGCATCTGAATAAGCAGTTAACTGAAAATTTTGATTTCTAGGGTACCACAGTCCATATGTCATTGTTCCCTTCAGGTATTTAAATATTCTTTTGACAGCTACCAAATGACTTTGTTTAGGCGCAGACTGAAAATGACCTACCATTCCAACAGCTTGCATTATATCAGGACGAGATGCTCTGATGTACAGAAGAATGCCTATCATTGAGCGATATGTCCTTTGATCAACATCAGGTAAGATATCATCTTTTCTCAGCTTGCAACCAACCACCATAGGTGTGCTGACTGTAGAGGAATCTTCCATCTGAAATTTCTTCAATATCTCTTTCAAATCTTTTTCTTGAGAAATAAAAATTCCTACAGAGCTTTGTTTTACTTGTAAGCCAAGAAAATATGACAGTTCTCCTATCATGAACATTTCAAATTTTGTTTGCATAGAATTAGCAAACCACTGGATAGATGATTCATTAGTACAGCCAAAAGTAATATCATCTACATAAACCAAAACAACTAGTAAATTATCACCTTCAGACTTAATGTAAAGGTTACTGTCAACAGTACCTTTCTTGAACCCTTTTTCTTGTAGAAATTTGTCCAGTCTATAATACCAAGCCCGTGGTGCTTGTTTTAGTCCATATAAGGCCTTCTTCAGCTTACAAACATAATGAGGATTGTCTGTCAATGAGAATCCTTCAGGTTTCTCCATATATACTTCTTCCTCTAGATCTCCATTAAGAAACGTTGACTTAACATCCATCTGATAAACTTTGAAATTCTTATGACAAGAATAAGCAAGAAACATTCTGATAGCTTCAAATCTTGCCACTGGTGCAAAAGTTTCATCAAAGTCCTGACCTTCAACTTGTCCATATCCTTTACAGACCAATCTGGCTTTATTTCTAACAACTTGTCCTTTTTCATTCATTTTATTCTTGAAGACCCATTTGGAACCTATTACATTCTTATCTTCAGGTCTAGGGACAAGCTCCCAAGTATTGTTCTTCTCAATTTGATCAAGCTCTTCATTCATTGCTCTAATCCAATTATCTTCTTGGCTAGCTTCCTCAAAAATTTTAGGTTCAGTCATAGATAAAAAGGCAACATGAGATTGTTTTGAGTCTTTAATCAGTTTCCTTCTTGTCTGAACTCCTTCATTTATATCTCCAATTATCTGATTTTCAGGATGATTCTTTCTAATAATTATGAGAGGAGATTTTTCTTCTTTCTGTTGATTTGTGTCAGTTTGAATGTTTGTATCTTCATCTGATCCAGACTCTTCTCTTTCTAATCCTTGGACCTGTTCATCTTCATCTTCAACTGTATCTTATGTTCTTGGTTCATCACTGCTTACAGTTCTGACTGGAATTTCTTCATCAACCTTTATATCTATACAGTCAACAATTTTATGCAGTCTCTGATTGTAGAATCTGTACCCTTTACTATTTGTAGCATAACCCAAGAAGATACCTTCATCATCTCGGTCATCATATTTGCCAATATTTTCATCATTGTTCTTGATATAACATTTACTCCCAAAAACTTTAAAATGGTTGATTGAAGCGGGTCTTCCAAACCAAAGTTCATAAGGATTTTTGTCACTGTGTGGTCTGAGATGAGATTTGTTAAGGATATGAACAGCTGTATGAATTGCTTCCACCCAATATGTCTGAGGTATGTTCCTTTCATTCATCATTGATCTTGCCATTTGTTGTACTGACCTATTATGCCTCTCAACAACTCCATTTTGCTGTGGAGTCCTTGGAATTGTGTACTCTCTTTTGATCCCGTGTTTATCACAAAACTCTTTGAAGTTCCCCGAACTAAACTCTCCTCCTCCATCAGACCTTACTACCTTTAACCTTTTTCCTGTTTGATTCTCAGTCAAAGCCTTAAACACTTTGAATTTTTCAAGTGCTTTAGATTTTTCTTTCAAAAAGGCAACCCAAGTTAGTCTGGAATAGTCATCAATAATCAACATAAAGTAATTTTCTTTTCATGTACCTTCTTTCCTTGACGATCCACATAGATCCATATGTACTAAGTGGAGAGGTTTTTCTGTTGAAGGAAAGTTTTTTTATTTGAATTGAGTGCGAGTAAGCTTTCCTATCTGACAGGGTTTACAAACAGAGTCATATGGCTTTGATATCTTCGGAAGATCTTTTACTGCCCCATTGTTTCTGAGTTTGATTATGTGATCAAAATTTAGGTGACCAAGTCTCCTATGCCACAACCAACTTTCATCATATTTGATTAAGTTGCATTCTTCTTCTTCTTCCTTTAAAATATAGACATTATTTTATGTTCTTATGCCTTTTGCAACTAGTTGTCCTGAATCCACAGTTTTTATTCTACAATCTTTAGAGGTAAAAATGACTTCACATCCTCGGTCACAGATTTGAATGACACTAAGTAGATTATGTTTCAAATCTTCTACAAGCAACACGTCTTGAGCTTTTCTTTTTCCGTTACACAAATTTACAATTCCTTTACCTTTTATCTTTCCAAGTGCATCATTTCCAAAAGTTACATTCCCTGATTTGCTATCACTTAGAGTTAGAAACTTACTTCTGTCTCCAGTCATGTGTTTGGAGCATCCACAGTCAATATACCATGGATTCTTTTTCTTTTGGGCTGATAGCACTAGTCCACACTTGTCATCTACCTTCTTCTTCCAGACTTTGACATTTTCAAAAGTGGAGATAAAATCTGAATTGTATTTCCTTAAGCGACAGTCTGCAGCTTTATGACCATAATTATGACAGTTGTAACATTCTGGTTCACTGAATAATATATCATAACGATTGTTATGCTCATATCTGTTGTTGTGTTTCACCTGTGTCCTTCTCCCAATCATCACATGATTTCTAATCTATGATTGTTTTTGCTTGGTTATCTCAATCTTTGTTGTGGAAGATAGTTATTCATTGAGTATCTTGATTGTTCATATCTAAATCTTAAAGAACAGTTCATAGCTTTGTGACCAAAATTAGAGCAGAGAAAACAATAACCATAGAAAAAATATTTGTACCTTGAAAAAATCTGTCTTCTTTGAAGAGGTCGACTTTTGTCATGCCAATAGTCTTTCTGGTCTACAAAATCAGTTCTAGGGATTTTTCTTTCATTTCTTCTTGGTGGTTGATTTGCCTTCTTTGTTTCTGCAGAGTGATTGTTGTCAATGGTTGAGGATTTGACAAACTTGATAGATTTTGTATTACTTGGATGATCACTACTTGATCCTTCTGAATATCCCAATCCAGCTTTCAACTTTGAATTTCTTTGCTGATTTAGAATGGAGGTTAATTCTTCTGAGGCTTTAATACCTGACAGATTTTGATGATACAATCCTTTAAATTTCTCCATTTCTTTTCTAGTTTTTACTATCTCTTCTTCCAAGGCTTCACACCTGACTTTCTTCTCTAACAATTTTTGTTTCAGTATGTCTTCTATTTTCTTTGCCTCTTCTAATTCCACTTTCAGTAGATCAAAGTCTTCATCAGGTTTTTTACTGTCTTTCTCGAACTGTGTCAACAATTGTTTTTGCTTTCTGTTCTTGGTTCTGAGTCTATCGATTTCTTCCAATGCATTGATCAGTTCTCCTTCCAAATCAACCATAGCTTCTTCATCATTCTCATCACTACATGTGCCTTTATTATCATAATCCTCCTTGGCCATAAGCATGAAGTCATTTGCCTTATCTTCACAGGATGAGTCACTATCGGTGTCTTCTGAGGAATTGTCATTATTTGCAACCAAACTTTTCTTCTTATTATATTTCTTGTATTTTTACTTCTTTTCATCATCAGAGTTATGATCCTTTTTCTAATGAGGACACTTAGATGCAAAATGACCTATCTTACCACAGTTAAAGCATTTGAAGGGCAACTTCCCTTGATATTTTCCTGATCCTTTCTTTAACCTTCTCACAAAGTTTGCCTCAATATCATCTAATTTTGAATCAGTATTCTTGTGTGCTTTAAAAGATGCTTCTCTAGTACTGGATTTATCTTTTTTAATTCTCATTTCATATACAATTAGAGTTCCTAGAAGTTGATCAATGGACAGAGTTTTAAGATCATTTAATTCTTTTATTGCAGAGACTTTTGGATTAAATTTATCAGGCAGAGATCTTAAAATCTTCCGAACTAAGAGTGAGTCATCAAATGTCTCACCTAGACCCTTCATGGCATTTACAAGTTCTTCAACTCTTAAAAAATACTTGATAGTTGTTTCATCTTCATTCATCTTTAGTTGTTCAAATTTCAATATGTATGTTTGAAGCTTGGCATCTTTTACTTTCTCGTTTCCTTCATAATTGTTAATAAGTTTATCCCACATTGCTTTGGCAGTATCAAGATGCATCACCTTTACAAACTCAGCTTCAGCAAGTCCATTCAAGATAGCATTCATCCCCTTAGCATTAAAACTAAACTCTAACTTATCATCCTTGGAGCCT